>CAKNYM010042692.1:0-36911 GCA_932195095.1 Andricus curvator
CAATGAATTATGCGGTTACGACACCAGTATCGCGCAGTGCCACCCACAATAGGCCTCTCTCGGATGGAGGCCATGGTTCAGTTGGGAGTGGCAATAGGACAGAACCGAGGCGACGACGCCACATCCCTATTATTATTATTATTATTATTATATGGGAAGGCAGGGCAATAACGGCCCATAGCACTGTGGCAAAACCTATTGTGCTATATCCTAAAATTTAACTTTCTTCCATAAGGTCAGTCTTTACCATAAAGACATACACTGATTTGCAGGAGATGGCATGAGAGTCTTCTAGTTCGAGAAAATAATCTCCCAGGTATTTGTTTCTGAAGGACGCTAGTGCATCAAATTCACAAAGTATATGATGTGCTGTCTCCTCAAGATAATCACACTTTCAATAACGAGAGTTGTCTCCAATCCTCATGTTGGTCAAATGTTTGCTCAATCGGCAGTGTCCAGTGAGCATCTCCACTACGACAGTAATCTGCCTTCTTTCATTATTCAAGAGTTCATTAGTCCTCTTAGTACATGTAACAGATATGAAATTTTTAGAATCAACCATTCTTTTGGTTCCCTCCCAATAATCTCGCATGCTCCTCCGAGAGTCATTTACCAAGGGCTCCTTTCGCCGATGTGTACGAGATACCGCAGTAGGGTTCCAGGCCAATCAAGGGACGTGAAGCTCCCATCATAGTCAGTGCACCAGCTTTCTCATTACCTTCAATATCTTCATGGCCGGGAACCCAGATCAGACTGACACAGTTTTTACCGGCAAGCTTAAAAAGATCATGAAGGAAACTCCAAACTAGTCTGGAAGTAAACTCTTCAGATGTAAGAGCTTTAAGTGCTGCTTGACTGTCAGAACAAATATAAATATGCTGGCCTTTATAAGCCCATTTACAAATTTCCTCTAGTCATGTTTTATTATCTATTATTTGGGCCTGGAAAGCTGTAGGGAAGGTGCCCAGTCCTG
The DNA here is from genome assembly GCA_932195095.1 of Andricus curvator. Classification (NCBI taxonomy): domain Eukaryota; kingdom Metazoa; phylum Arthropoda; class Insecta; order Hymenoptera; family Cynipidae; genus Andricus; species Andricus curvator. Next base: position 974 of record CAKNYM010042692.1, read on the forward strand.
TTGTTATCTCAGCCCTGGCCTTCTTCCCATAGATTTCAGCCCCTGTACCCAAGGACTCTTTAGAGCCGTCTGTGTACCAAACGAGACCTCCTGGTGTAGATAATTCTTCTCTTCTCCTTCATCATGCCATTCTTTTCTTTTAGGGAAAATGACCCTAAAGGGTTTCATGAAGGATAATTTCCTCAACATAACATCAGCTTGCATAGCGAAAATATTATATTCGCATAGCATGCCCTTACTGATATCATGTAGATCTTTCACCTCAAAATCTTGAGGGTTGCTCCCACTATATAAAGAGTAGGGTACTGTGTGTATAAAAAGGTACATTGAGAGCTGTGTTTTACTGTGCGAACAGGAGGTGCATTAAGAGCTGTGTATTACGGGTATAGATGTAGCTTGCTACTTTCAGTTAAGGAGGTTGAACGCGTACAAGTAGGCGTATAAATGGAAGTTTAATGTGCGTATGAAAAAGTGTATTAACGCCATTTTACTCTGCGTATAAAAAGGTGTATCAAGATCTGTATAGTGCGGATATAGAAGTAGCTTTCCATTCTCGATTGAGGGGTTCAACGCATACAAGTAGGAGTACAAAGAGTTGTACTGTGCGCATAATGCATATAAAAAGGTATATTAAAGGTTGTATCATGTGTGGTTACAGAGAAAATTCTTTGTATTCTCGATTACGGTGTTGCACGCGTGCGGTGACCAACCCATCTCACGGTACTCAACCCCTAACCCTTACACAGAACCCAAAGGCCAAAATAACCTACACAATATATATATATATATATATATATATATAGTTTTTTTTAATACCACATTTAAAATAGGCTACAAAGTCAGCTTTTTTGTTAGCAAATGTCCCATGCGCGCGCCCACCCCGACTTATTTTTTTGTTTCATTTTGGTACGATACAAAAAATATGAATTAATTACAAAAGTCTGTTCTTGGTTGGATATTATTATTATTAACTGTCAGCAGTAAATGCATGCAGGTAAAGCACGCGTTCTCCTCCCTTGATTTTTATTTCCTAATATTAACCCGCAATTTAAGTTCACTGAATCGTGTTATTGGAGAACCATCTTTGTTTATGCTGTATACTAACAAACGGTTGTTGATGTAAATTTTTCTTAAAAATCATCGTTAAATTTTGGATAAAAGTTATTGTTCAAATAAAGTAATAATTATGAATTCAAGATGGAAAAATTTGTAGATGAAACATTCTGAAAACAGAAAAAAAATTTGAGCATTAATGTGCGCACATACACAATTTAAAAATCCATAATAACAAAATATAAGTGTTCTCCCAAGAATTTGTTAAATGACTGAAACTGACTTTTTGGATAATAGTACACATTGTGTACTATTGTGTGCACATGATGTGTGTATGTAAGAAAATCATAAAATGACGTTAAAAGTGGGGGGTGTAGGTTCCAGGGCACAGCCCCCTGACTGCCATGTAACCACTCTTCGAGATGAATAAGGAATTAATTAGCCATTTTTGAGAGAAAGATGATGCGCATGATATGTGACATTTCTTAGGGTTATGTTGAAAACCCAAAGTTTTCAACTACGCTTGCACCGAAATCTGCAGGCCTATTTAGAATTATGTGATACACACTTGCAATATTACATTAATATTAAATTACTTTAAAAAGTTGGGCATTTCCATAATTCAAATCAATCTTGTTTTGTTTTAAATAAGAAATTTTGGTTGATATTTATTGGTATGATTATTCATAGTATTCATTGATTTCAAATAGGTCCGCGCCTTTCGGTACATGCGCAGTTGAAAACTTTGACACCCATAACTGGCCATCTGTCGGATATCAACAAACTATAAAGGAATCCGCAAAAAGAGTTATATTGAAGTGTTAATATTTTTTTGAGCCTATTCAATTTGATTTAGTTAGAATCCAAAATAAGTTTATAGTTAAGAAATTTTTACTATTCCTGTCAAGGTTTGTGATTGTTGGGTGTTTTTTTTCGACGCTATTGTTCCGTGCGATCACTTTTCTTTGTAAATTTCACTTGAGCCCTTGCGACCGCGGGTGTGAAGCAGTAGTTATGAAGCAGTAGTGTTATGGTGGCTCACGCGACCTCTTTCTAAGACCAAGTTAGAAGTGCTGCATTTTTAAAGTGATATTGATTTTCGGTTCAGGTTCCAACCCGTTAATTCTCAAGCCCTAATGCTTACTTTAAGGCAGTGTTCTCATCAATGAGAGAAGTTGAGTGGCATGCATCTGGCTGTGACCAGTTAGATGCTATGTTATGCGCCGAGTAGGCCGTGACTGGGACATGCTGATGAACACATTATTACATGAAATTTTGAATTTATGAGACTGACACCTGCTGTGACTGCAAACTTGAATAAACAACTGGCTTACTATGAATTATGCCAAGCAGACTTCAGGAAGATGCCCGGAGCGCAATCAGTATTGGGGGCGATGTTTTTGTCATGGGGTCATCTGTGACGCTTGCTTGCCTACGCCCCTAGTCAGGAATTTTTTGCAATTGAGGTGTCAATTAATTAAAATTGACCATGCGGCGATCGTTGAATAAACCAAAAATGAGCAGTGACCCTCTCACCTATCGCACTACCACCTATCTTGACTTCCCCTATTCGCGTTGATCCCACTACCGATTGTTCAAAAAATGTTGAAATCTAATGTAACCTATAATACGTTTATAAATGGCTATCAATTCTATACAGATACAAATTCTATACAAATTGTTTTACATGGAAACATTTCAATGCCTATCCAGAGTTATAAAATCTTTAATTTGTTTTCTGAATAAAACTTGTAAAAAACCATAATGTTTTTTAGGATTGGTATGTAAAATTAGCGTAATAAACTCTGAATGTTCTCTGCTACTTGTTTCATCAACTGTCAAATTTTGACATGAACTTTTTTAAATAGATGTAATTTTCTCAATTAATCATATATGATAATGAAGCGCAAGGGAGAATGATTTTTGATGTGGTGGGGAACTCACCTAACGCGAATCCCAGTCTCAGACTTTCGCGATAGGTGGGAGGGTACTGTAACTAGATTCAATTATTTGAGCGACAGTACAGTGATGTTGCGGATTTCCCGAACATCACAAAACTTAATTTAACCATAAATTTATGAAAATACGCTTGGTTTGCATCAACAGTAAATTCGGCACTCCTTATTGTTATTTTTTTTTTAAAGATTTATTTAGCTACGTTTCCTTTTTTTTCTTTTTCTGTTTTTCGTTTTTAATATCTTTATGAGAGCCTTTGAATTTTGCGGTCTCGAGTGGTGAACCTTGAAGCTCTCCAGCACTTTAAATTGCGTCATCGATTAGGATCCGTCGTCACCTCCATCCTGGCGAGGCTTCTTCTGTCTTGTGACCTTCAGCGTATTCTTCTTCTGGCTTTCCCTTCTGGATTTTAGTATCTTCTCGCTCTTTGAATGTCTGAGATCCACGACATGTCTCTGGTGAAGTTGAACCAAGGCGATTACCAGCTTGATTATGGACAAACTAGGTAATTTCGCCACTTTACGTATTTTATTTTTTTATTCCTGGCTGTTGATGCCGTCTCTCTTATATCTTGTTTTGGGAGTCATGGAGTCCAAAATTACACCTGCCGTTCGAAGCAAGGATTTCCGTTCTCCAATTCTCGCACAGGGGTGTATTTGGCCACCCTTGTTGGCTTCGACTTCCCAAGGACTTTACCGCTTCTCGAGAACAATGAAAGATTCTTGGTCGATGGCTTGGTTCAACGAGGTGAAGGAAGATGCAACGAAGAGAAGAAAAAGTGACAGGGCAGACCAATGGAAAGAGAGCTTGCTTGATGATGTCTCTCTTGACCGTAGCAATTAAAATTAGTCCACTGCGTAGGACACTTATTACCTCTCCCATAAATGACTGTTCATCGCGATAGCATAGCGTAGATTCGTGTATACCATTCAAGTTTGTAAACTCGAGGTGTGAACCACGTGCTCGTCAACGATTCATTATTAGGCTGTTGTGATAAGGTAGGATCTTGATTCTTTTTTATGGTTTAGCCAAGGTATTAATTTCTATTGTTACAGTTATCTTTATCTTTTTTTTAATTATTCAACTCCTTGGCAAAATCATACCATTTTTATAATAATTGTGCTTTATTTTTATAATGAGCCTGTAAACTAATTTTGACGGAGTGCCGGTGTCTAGAATCATGTGCCACTAAATTTCATTTGAGTTATCCCAAACATGTTAAATGAGGAAGTTTCCCCTCAAAAATGTATAAGTAGAAATTAATTTCCTTTCCCATTTTGACAATGGAAACCCTAATTCAGTTTTTACCTTAAAATGTTTTATATTGTTTTATATTGTTACAAGTTTTCAGAAGTTTACCCTCAAAAATGTATAAGTAGAGATAACTCCCCTTCCCCTTTGACAATTGCAACCCTAATTCAGTTTTTACCTCGAAATGTTTTATATTGTTTTATATTTTCACAAGTTCTAAGTAGTTCCCCTAAAATTGTATAATTATAAATCACTCCCCCTCCTTTTACACGTATGTAATATCGCCTGAGAACATATTTTGTAAAGCAAACCTCCCTTCCCCTTTCTTGGAATTATATCATTTTAGATCCTTCCCCTAATTCTTTGTAATTTGTCAACCAATATTAGAATTTAAAAAGAAAGGGAATGTCATAGAGTTTAAAAATTATTGAAATTTATTTTGTAATGCTGAGGAATTTGTAATTGAAACCTCGGTTCATATCGTAATAATCCTATAACTGAGTCCCTGGAATATAATAAATCAGCTATAATTTTATTTTGGTATTGAGTTCTGCCAATTCATTAAAACCCTACCCCTCTACCAGTATCTATCCTTATTTAGAGGCTGAGCTAACCATTCCGTTTGAGTTCTTGTCACTGCCCTAGTGTTTTCTTTCGTTTTGCTTTACTCTATTTTATTTTTTTTTATTTACTTATTCGTGTCGCTCTTCTTTCTCCTTATCAATTATCGTTCCATATTCTTGACCTGTGAAGGACAATTTTTGAGTTATTTTGTTGCTAAGTACAAACTTTAAACTACCTTGCTGTTTGAAGCGCGTTTTGAAAATTCCGGGAATAAATTTTGTTTGGTCTGTCCCAAGAAAGGGCTGGCGCCCAACTTAAAGCGAATTTGTAAGTTTTCTCTAATTAGGGCAGGTTGTGTGCGGCTAATAAGGACCCCAAATTTCATCAAAAGAAAAAGTAGCGTCACATGTGTCACTGTTAGTTTTAAAGACTTTCAAATCAAACCACAGTTCCATCGCAGGTCGACATCTGACTTGCAATGAGTCTGACCGCATTGTCTTCAAAACTCCCGCCTTCTCCGTGCAACCCAGATGACATTGTGAAGTCCGTTTATCGATTCGCTTCTAGATTAATATAAAATAATCTTACCTTTTCTGACTATCTAGGTAATTTTGAAATAGAAATTCTCTCGGTTGATTCAGTTCCATGCAGTCATATGATTTATAAAATCTCTAGGGTGCTTTTTTCATTAATGCACGCATGCGGAGTGTGTCGCGGAGTTAGCTTGTTGCCCTACTATATGGGTTGGTTTGTCGCAATTGTAGTTAAGACAAACTCGAGTTTTCTGAGTGGTTGAACTTGTGTGGTCTCTGCAACATTATCTTCTTACGAGAACTGATATGTATCAACGTTTTAGTAGAGTGCATCTTCTGATCGAGTTTTGGATTATGTTGATCATTGGTGCACAAATTTTCAACTCAAATACGGTGATGTCATAATGACTTCTTTGTCATAATTTTTTTCAGAGTTCAACTGCTCGGTTAGGGATGTGACTGTTTTATTGGGGGCTCCTTTTTGTTGAAAATTTAATGATGAGTTTCGTGCTCGGACTGTTTCATTTATGATCTCCCTGCGATATTCTTCGCACGAGAGCATGTCACTCTTTATGCTTGCGACTTGTGGCCGGTATGAACTTGATTCTTAGTTCTTTTCATCGCTGATGCCTCAACTTACAACTCGGGTGCGATGGTGTGGGAATTTCTCGTCTATGGTTTTGTAACGGGTCACCAGGCAATAAATCGATCTGGACGGATTCTCTGCGTCTTGTAAATCATTTTCTCCGTATAAGTTCTGGTTTCCCATAATTCTGGATCCACGTGACACTGCTTTTTACGGATACTGTGATAATCTCACTGACTTCCTGCTCTTATCGTGCTCATGTAGCTGCTGAGGTGACGGCAACCGATCATCTTACCCTTTCTCCGTGGATGATACAGGGGATGTCAATATTCTTCCTCTGCTGTGACTCAGGAACAACTTGGCATGTACTCAGTCAGTTATGAGAGGAGTATCTGTGACTCGGTATCTTATTTGCAGGAAGTTCCCCGTGGTAATCTGTTTATAGGAGACATGACTCTTCAAAACGTTGGCAACGCTGCTTCGATGACGAGCTGTCAAATGGATCTTCCTGGCACCTGATCAAGCTATCATCTTGTGGGACGCATTCTCACCGCTTTTAGGATCTCAGCACCTAAATTGGAATCAGATACATTGAGCTGATCAGCAGGTTGCCAAGATGACGCACCGAGTGGTATTTGGTTCGAGATGTCTCACTGTTGATTTTTAGATAGTAGTCTCTGAGTCTACATTATGTGTTCACACGGCAACTTCACGCATCTGCAGCAGTTGCCGGACTATATTGTTGATAATACCAAGTTGGAGGGTATCACAGATCACATTAGCTGCTGTGTGTCGTGGTATCTCATAGAGGGCAGAGCCTAATCCGTCAAGTCACGTACTGCTCTTGATCTTTGATCTTTCGCAACGGATGAAAACAATCTCGTCTAATTAGGTGCCGCTTTGTGCAACTTGATGCTTTACGGCGTGAAACGGTAGGGTTTTTGTTATGGTGGCTCACTCGGTTGGTTCGACGCGCTACAATTTTAAAGTGATATTGATTCTCGGTTCTAGTTCCGCCCCTAACGCAGTATTCTCATCAAATAAGTGACTCTTGAACGGTGTTTAGTGGGGGAATTAAAAGTGTTTGTAAATAAAGTTAACTTTTGTTATATTTCAGTGCCAGGATTAGGTGGCAGCTTACGAGTGAGATATTTACTAACATTGTTTCGTTCAACATTCAGTCTATTATTTATTAGGATACTCATGAAATGAAAGAAAAAAATGTATTCGTGAAGTGGGCTCAACGCTGTAAGCTCACTCGCCTTCTACACCCACTACCTTTTATCACCTATCCTATCACTCAGAGAAATGTCCTCTTGTGTCAAAATGATGTTTTTTGACACAAATAAAATTTTCTCTTAAATTTCAGGTCAAGAGGATTTTCATATATCCCGGAAAGAATCTTTTCGCAGCAAAGACTATCCTTTTTCGACAAACTCCTTGTAATATTGCAGCCAAATAATTCTGTTTGTGTAAAAAAAATAGTCACGTGGTTCAAAACAAAAAGGGTAAGAGAACGATACTTTTATTTTAAGATTCTTTTGACATTAGAAAACGTTTAGAATAGGGTGCTAAATTTTTTTTTCATTTGAAAGATATGGATACAACTCTTTTTTAACTACTGTATTTTTTTACTAATTGAGCTATTTAAGTTTTTTTACATTGTAATGAGGAGTATAAAATTCTTTCTAAATTCACAGGGAAATAAAAAAAATGTATATGAAGAAAATTTCAGCCATGTTTTAAAAGAAAGAAATTCTATGTTGTTAAAAAAATCCACGACAAACGAAAAGAATTTACAGCTAAAAGATGTTCCTATTTAAACGCTCTGCAAAAAGTTTATTTATTTTTATTGCACAGATGTTATATGTAGAAGAGAACTGATGCTGTGGTATGGGAACTAATATTACCGAGGAGGAACCATTTCTCGAAAAAAGAGATGAATTCTGCAAATCAAAAATTTGCAAATTTTAGTTTTCTAGTAAAAGTCATTAAATAAGTATCAGTTAAGCTTCAAAATCAAAAAAATTAGGTAAAAATAAAGAAGTGTCTACGTGTACTGAAATTTCCGTACAAGTATCTCCGAACTACGATTTTGGCTATTTGTACCAAAATTTCGGTACGAATAGCTCCCAGATACTATTTCGGGAGTAAACTTCCGAAAAGCGAATACCTCCGATTAATTTGAAACTTCGTATACCTATGCATTTTGAGTTGCTAATTACGAATACGATAGAGAAAATAGGCGCACATTTGATTTTCAAGGTCAAAACCACAAAAAACTATAAGAATGTCAGGTTTTCCGCTTTATTTCAGTAAATAATAAAAAATTACAAAAAAGATTCAAATAGAAGTCGTAGATCTTTTAGAAATACATCTTTTATGTAATATACAGTTTTTCTGAAAAATCAATATTTTACATGAAATCCCTACCCCTTTCCAACGTCTCAGGGGGGGACACACCCGTGTGACTAGTCACAGATATAATGTGGGTCACATCCATACCCCTTTTACCCGTATGAGTAGTCACAGAAATAATGTAGGTCACATCCATACCCCTTCCACCCGTGTGACTAGTCACATAAATAATGTAGGTCACATCCATACCCCTTTCCAACACCTCGTGAGGGGCGGGAAGGCACCCCTGTGACTAGTCACAGAAATAATGTAGGGCAAATCCATACCCCTTTACAACGTCACGTGGGGGGGGGGGGGTGCAGGAAGCCACCCCTGTGACTGGTCACAGAAATAATTTAGGTCAAATCCATACCCCTTTCCAACACCTCGTGGGGGGCGGGAAGACACCCCTGTGACAGGTCACAGAAGTAATGTCGAAAATAGCGGGAAGATAACCTTGTGATTCAACGCGGGCATAACCACCCTTTCAGGAATTTTTTATATAATTTAAGTCAGACCGCTACACATTGTACAGTATTTCCGAGATATTGGCTGTCTCCTTTTCACCAATATCCGCTGTTGCATGTTTCGCTTCTCCTGTCGATTCTACGCGCCCGAATTCGCCTTCCAGGAATTTTTCACACCGCTACACATTGTCTGTATTTCTTTGATTTGTTGTATTTATCGTTCTTTTTTCGAAAACTATCAGTCGTAGAGTAAAAATAGATTCGACATAAAATTTAGAGTTTTTTGCCGTTTTGTCCTTGAAAATAAAATTTGCACCTATTTTCACTATCATTTTCATAATCAGCGGGTCAAAATACATGAGTATACAGAGTTTTAAGTTAATCGGCGGTACAAATAGCCAAAGTAGTATCTGGGACCTCGGACAATAGGATCCCTCTTGGTAATTGGTTCCGTTATCCTATTAGACTTGGAAAGATATGCTCAATGTTATCATTGGTTTGATTTATTATTGGTCCTTTCCTGCAGATTTTTCGAAAAAGAAATTGTTGTAAATAATATGATTTTAATGCTTTCTTGTCTATTAGGCCTACAATCAATATTATCTTAATATTGATTGTTTTATTTTCTAAGTTGTGAAAAAAATCTCTCTAGCTCCGCTGGGATTCGAACACCAGGCCTTTCAGATTTCCGGTCTGATGCTTTAACCAACTAAGCTACGGAGAGACAAGAAGATTTCCTTCACAACTCCTACAAGTTGAATGTCGATGTCATTCAGTGTACTTGCAAGATTAATTTTTTTAATCATTCCAACATGAGAGTGATTTTATTGATTGATGTTATTGTTTTTGACCAGCTAAATATAGTAAATAATATGATGTTAATGCTTTTTGTCTACCAGGTCTAAAATAAATATTTTTTTAATATTGATTGTTTTATTTTATAAGTAGTGAAGAAAATCTCTCTAGCTCCGCTGGTATTCGAACATCAGGTCTTTTAGATTTCCGGTCTAATGCTTTAAACAACTAAGCTAAGGAGAGACGAGAATTTTTTCTTCACAACTCCTACAAGTTGAATGTCGACGTCATACAGTGTACTTGCAAGATGAATTTTTTCCAACATTCTAACATAAGAGTGATTTTATTAATTGATGTTATGGATTTTGACCAGCGAAATATAGTAAATAATATGATGTTAATGTTTTTTGTCTACTAGGTCTAAAATCAAAATTTTTTTAATATTGATTATTTTATTTTATAAGTTGTGACAAAAATCTCTCTAGCTCCACTAGGATTCGAACACCAGGTCTCTTAGATTTACGGTCTGATGCTTTAAACAACTAAACTAAGGTGAAAATTTTCTTCACAACTCCTACAAGTTGAATGTCGACGTCATTCAGTGTACTTGCAAGATTAATTTTTTCAATCGTTCCAACATGAGAGTGATTTTATTAATTGATGTTATGGTTTTTGACCAGCGAAATATAGTAAATAATATATTTTAGGAGAAAAAGAAAAATACCATTATTGGGAAAACTGAAACTAGCACGTGTATTAATGATGATATGAAAAAATGTCTTTCTATTATCCAAGAACAAAAAATAGTTTTCTAAAATTTTGGAGAGATGATAAAGTGGTAAAAGATTAAAATGTATCTGTCTGTTGTTCTAATACCTAATTGAAAGACATATAAAAGCGATACCCTACACATATTTAAAGAGTAAAAAAGTAAAATTAGTAACTTTAAAAAAAAATGTAATGTAAATATATAGGAAAATATTGCAAGATTTTGAAAAATGTAAGTTAAACATTTGTAGAGGATTCAAATGGGGAACAACTTTCGCTTCTGAACTTTATTCGTATTTAGCGTATCTTTTGAAAAAAATGAAATTGTGGGGGTGTTCAGAAAAACTGTCACCATTTTGTTAATTTTTTACGTGTTTCCAATTTTCAAGGGAATGTTGTAGTACGGTTATAGCTGTCAACAGTATAGAGAAAATAAAAGTTGAATATCTTATTCAGGTAAAAAAATGCAGTATATTATTAATTATAAAGAAATGAAATACATTTTTAGCGTACCATCCTAAACGTTTTCGAATGTCAAAATCAACTTTTTTTAAACCTCATGCTAGTTAAATTAATTCAAATATAATGTTTTTTTGATAACAATTTAAGCAAAATTCAAGTGCGCAGCTTGGACTACGTTATTAACTGATGGTACGGAACTTTTATTTGTCACCATTTTAATTTGCACTGGTAGCATATTTTTGTTAAAGATCCTAATTATTCTTTGCAAAGATTACTGATGAACTATTTATTGATGCAATGTTTTAAAGTCTAGTTTACATAATTTTTTTTCTCAGTATGCTAAAGACATACGCGAACCATACTCCTAGTTTAAAACATGAAGAAATCGACAATTTTTATTTTTCCTTCACAGAAAAAGAAGTTGATGTAAATTTTGTTTCAGGTAATTTTATGCGTTCACCCGTAAATATGGGTCAGTGTTAAACATTACACTGAATTGAGTTCAAGGTTCATAACTATAGATCCAGCTGAAAATTACTGTACAGGAACGTGCGCACGTTCCTGGTACACCGGTTCCTGCCGCGGATACGGCGAGGGAACTTGCGCAAGTTCCTGTGGAGGAACCTAGGTATTTAAATACCTGTATAAGTTCCTGCATTATCGTGGATTTTGCTGCAAGAAATTCCCTCGGGAGGATCCTGTACAGGTTCCTGAGCAGGTGGGATACTCGCATACATATGTATATATTTACCGCAGTTCCACTGGGAGCCGGTGTCATTTTTAAATGGCAGTTGCTCTCAGTGGGACCCTGCGGTGGTTGTTTAACCCTTTTTTTTCAAATTATATATAGTTAAAAGTTTGTCATCATCTGAAAAATTTCACCCGCTCCCAGCGAAATTGCGGTAAAATTTCAGCTGTAACCACGTCTCACGACCGTGAGATAGGTGGTTACAGTCTGCGACGAATTCAATACGATGATCCGGCAAAAGTCTCGTGCACCCTGAGGACACGGAGCGACCCAAGGACGACCGCCTTCTGAATTTTCCCCGCAAGTGTCTCAGCATTTTGTTGACACGCAGGGATGCTTTTCAGGCTATTAACCAGTGAAACCTTGGCACCTCCAAGAGCGCCGATGATTAAGACGATTAGCGTAACAGAATATTCCGGATATAACCGACGCAACTCCCTCATAAGATCTTTATACCTCTCTTTCTTTTCTTTCTCCTTGGCTATGACGTTTTTGTCAGCTGGTGCCGAAAATTCGATAACGAACATGGTTCGTTTCTCGAAGTCAAGGAGAACTATGTCAGGCCTCGAGTGCGCAACAGAAACAATTGTCGATAATATAAAGTTCCAGTATATACGGCACTTCTCATTTTCGACAATTGACTCTATTTCCCTAGGAGCGTTTAGCGCAGCGGTATCTGGGCTAATGCCGTAAGAGTTACAGAGATGGTAATAAAGCACTCTTAGTGCCGCATTGTGCCTTTGGATGTAGGTCGTTCCCGCATGAGTTGGAAAACTAGATAGTATGTGTCCTAGGTGCTCGGGGTGTGCATGACACGCTCTGCAGCTATCATCGGGAATGTCTTGGCTCAAAATGTGGCGACGGTATGCTAGAGTAGAAATGACACCGTCTTGACATGCCAAAATGAAACCCTTCGTACCCGACTTCAATCCGGGTGATTTAAGGAAAGCATACGTTAGCTCATACGATATCGACTGCTCTTCCACATTTATGTGGAAGATGCCGTGCATCCTCTTGTCGAGGAGCTGTTCGCGGGAGTTTTTCTCCTGTGCTTTCTTAATCTGGGCCTTCAGGAGTGAGTATTCAAGATGGATAAGATTTGACGCATTTTGCTCACCCCTGATATTGAAGTCAAGGCCGAGTGTCTCAGCAGCCTCCTCCGCTGCTTTGTGCAGAAACGCCCCTTTGCCCACTTCTTCGTGTTTCCTGACCATTTTAAGAAGAGAATCTTTTCCATTTGCGACCATATGTGCTGTACCCAGAATAATCCTGTTGTGAAGAATTTCAAAAGATTCAGTATTCCGCGACCACCTAGGCGGCGTGAGATGTAAAGTCGCGGAACAAGACTTAAGGTGCATAATTTTGTTGATGTGCAAAACCTTTCGCGTCCCGATATCAAGGGATCTGAACTCGTCCTTCTTCCATGGAACCACTCCAAATGAATAGAGTACTACCGGGACGGCAAGCGTTTTCGTTGCAGATACGTTGTTCCTATCCGACAGTTCGGAAGACCAAATCTGTCGGTTGAGACGTTTGTATCTGCTTCGGAGAGTATTCTTTATAGATGTTACGTCCTGAATGCGGCTCTGTGGCACGCCCAGGTATGTATAGGTCTCTTCAGCGCTAAGGTGTCGTATAGAGCTTCTGTCGACTAGCTCAGGGTCTTATATATATATTTGCACAGGATTCTTCATATATATATATGCGAGTTTCACACCTACTCAGGAACCTGTACAGGATCCTTCATAGATACTTTTTGCAAATGTGTCCCACTTGTACAGGAACCTGTACAGGATCCTTCGTAGGGAATTTCTTGCAGCAACATCCACGATAATGCAGGAACCTGTACAAGTATTTGAATACCCAGGTTCCTCTACAGTTTCGGTCGGCAAACTTTTTGCTCACTTGTCAGGTATGGTCGAGGCCCGTCCCGGCTTAATTTTTTCTACTACTTTTCATTCTATTCACGGACCTCAGTGTGGGTGAGCTTACTCCAGAAGGAATCTTTTGTCCACAGGCAGGCCAAAGTAAGGAAATTTAAAAAATTTTAATTTTTTAACTAGCGATTTGAAAATAGCAAAATCAGCATCTACGAACTTTTCCGATTCCAATGATATATTACTTGCCTTGAAAAAATGTAAATTTGAAGGAGCTCAATATCAAGAAACTTTAGCTCAATATTCAATTTATTACTAAATACTTCTCAAATTGTCAAACCTTTATAGACAAATTACATGTCATTGTAATCGGAATAATACGTAGATTCCAAATACATTACTTTTAAATCGCGGATTGTAGAATTAAGAAATTTTTTATTTCAAATTTTTGTCCCATTTTCCAACAAAGGACCCTTGAGGGAAGGGTTGGTCTGCCCGAGCTCGTAGGTACCTGACCAGAAAGTAGGTCGTTGGTCAGGCCGGTCAGGGTACCTGACTTGGTCAAGAGCGTGCCAACCACTGCAGTCTACAGGAACGAGCGCAAGTTCCCTCGCAGGATCTGCGGCAGGAACCTGCGTACGTTCCTGTACAGGAATTTTCAGCTGGGGAGCAGTAATTGACCAAATAAATTTGATAGCTCTTTGAAATCATCACGGCCGTCTTTGTCTTTAATATCCTATAACTTTCATCGATGAAGTAAAGTACACGTAACGTTGTAATGAAGCAACCAAATCGGATAAATTCGGATTTTAATTTTATGAAGATGTGCATAGCAACTTTCAAGAGCTATCGTCCAGTGCAGAAATTTTGAAAGGGATCTAGTAGGGCTCTGACGAGTTTCCCTATTTCTAATCGGGTTTTAGTGGGGAAAACTAGTGGGCGCCCTGTTGGCAACGTAACGCTTTGGCCACGAGGGCCCTACTAGACTTTCTAGTTGTGTCCTAGTAAGGGTCGCCCTTCCATAACGCTACCGAAAAGAAGTGACGCTGTGAGGTTCTTATGGGGGTATTTGTTCACTTAAACTAGATTTGATTGACATATTATTAGAAATTGTCTATACTAATATGTAAATCTGATCTAGTATAAGTAGGTCTGCAAATAATTCCAAATGATATGCAGTAAGATGAATGCCCTGTCAATCATATATAAAATTTCCACAGTATGTCAGAATCTTTAACATTTGAATATTGTTTAAAACAGTCACATTTTTTTAACTTGCACATTTAAACCACGTAAAATTCATCGAAAAAACTTTCAGTAATATACTTTGCACTATATTTTCTAGAGAACATTGACGATTAGAGGTTAGGATTATAGTACTCCACTACAAAATTTAACTATTTCTCACGTTCAAAAGTGTGATGCCTTCACTTCTACAAACTCATAATGTATTTTTATATTCGCGATAAGCATCCAGACTCAAAAATTTGATAAAAATTTAGACAAAAGTTAAAGATTTTCATCTCTCATAGACATGTGACCATGTTGCAGGCTGGCAGGAAACTTCTGTCATGGCGTCAGGCAATGTGCGTCGCCTGTGGAGCGCATCAATTAGGCGGCAATTCAAAATACGCGTGTAGTTTAATTTTGAAATACTTGAAGTTTTGGGGATCAGGAAATCTCAAATTTTTTGACTACCCTTGTATTTTTCCACAAAATAATTCTCAAGCGTTAAGTGTAAAAAATGCTATCTTTATTGAAACATTTTAAATTATTTTATTAAATTTGAACATTCAAAAAGCATCAGAAGGTTAATTTTCAAAAACATATAAATTCAGTGGCAGATACTGTAGCGTAAAGAAATTAATTTTTATTATTTTCCAAAGCCTTATTAGAACACAGGAAATTTCGCAAACAAAAGGCAGCGGGATTTTCGATATTAACTTTTTTTTACAATTTAAAAAAAACTCATATTAAGTTGTCTTATCTTACAAAATAACGTTTGGAAACTTCTTTGAGCACGCAGAGAAGTATTTTAAAAAATTGCATTTTTCAAGAAATTAACAAATAAATGTAGAGAAAAATGATGAACAACTTACTTATCTTCACACCATTTCTTCACATTCATTTTATATTACAAATTGAAATAAAAATCCAAAAATGAAAAATATATATTTATTTCTCATTTAAGTGCAATATATTTCAATTTAACATTAATCATTTAATAAATTAATAGATTTTCCTTACTTATCAAAAGCTTGAAATTGCCCACTAGAGCCTGATAGGGCCCACATCAGTTTGTTCTAGACTAGAAATTCTGGTCGGGGCCCCATCAGAACCCAACATCAAATAGGGAAAGGTGGGGAAATTTCTGCACGGGATACGATCCTCGACTTGAACTTCAAAAATTACTCACGCAACTTGGGTAAAAGCAGAAGAATTACCCGATATGATATGGTAAAGATTACTCACATAGGGTAATTTTTGTTGCAGGTAATCTTTACTGCGAAATCCAGGTAAAGATTACTTTAAATTTTTTTCTGTTATTATCCTCTATATTCGCAATTTTTGAAGTTGTAACATGTTCTGCTTGATCCTTGTAACATTAATAACGCAAGGTGACACTTTATCTTTGAGCGGGTCTAAGTCCATGCAGGCCTTGTCTTTGCATTTCATTATTTACCGTCGCAGCAAAAGAATAAGAAAATATACCTAACGAACCAGCATTAAATTATCTGCTCCATTAAATTATTAACCATATCCGCACTGATCTGCGTTTCCATTTCCAGAAAATTCCCGTTCTTTTTTAGAGATGGAAACGGGAATCGAGATCTTGTGATGAGAATACGCCGGAAGGTAGTCCGGTAGCAACCCTCTCTTTCTCTTTCCTTTGAAGGTAGATTAATCCAATTGGGTGCAGTGCCGATGAAAATCGACTACGAAGAAGGAGGGCGGTGGCTCCAGCTTAGGATATAAAAGAATCGGACAATAGCAGCCCCGCAAAGTGTAGCGGACAAACAAATAGCCAATTAAAATTCCGGTTGCACTGCGAACATACTTGTATAGGCTGCAGCACTCCGACCATTGTGCACCGACGGCATGTGTGAGCTAGTGCCGGTGCCGGTGTCCAGATCGGTTACAGGAGCTCGTCGGTACAACCGAGTAAGAGAGACAAAACGAGAGATCGGTTGCACCCGTTCAGAGGCGGCGCTACGAAAATTTCTCAGCTGCACGGAGAGACCTTTCGTGTCAATTTTTATTGAAATCGTAATAAAATTTTGTCATCGTTATTTCCTTCTCCGTACTGAGATAGGTAATCTTTGAGAAAAACTGGGTTCCTTCAAATTATATGAGAAAAAAAGGTATGATTATTTATTTCAAAGTCCGATCTCCAAGACTTTCGAAAACATAAGCACGAGTTTAAGTCCCACGATCGACAAATAATTTTTATTTCATCGCTACAATAAAATTGTTTCTTACTGAAAGTTAGATCTTTATCATTTGACTTCCATGTTCAAGCTACGGGAGTAAATATCACACGTATCGTGGCTTTAGGGCCCTTCCAGTTCCTGGAGAGGAACTAGACCAAAATCATTTGCAGTTTTGGGAGAATTGCGCAATATAGTTAACAAATATCGAGCACTGCGTCCAGCAAATGTGAGCAACAATAAATTTTTGACCAGCTCGCCCCAAATTCGTGTGAAGTCTGGGATTGAATAACGGGGTAAATTGATTGAATTTCACTAACATGAACTTAAAGTGAATACAATATTTTATTGAATGCAGCTTAAATACAAAACTGATTTAACCGAATTGAATTGATTGTAACTCAACTCCTCAAGAAGGGTAAAAGTAGCTTTGAAATTAATTCTTTCAATTTTGAATAAATAGGTATAGACCACCAGCATGCATTTAAGCTTCGAATTCGATGTAATTTGAGTCCTTTTAATGTTAAAAACTGTGAAATTAATCCAATTCTTCAATATAGAACAATCTCCAGAGGCACTGCTACTGCTACTTCGGCTACTTTGCAACTCGACTCGAGCAAAATTTCAAAAGACCATCTCAGACCCAGAGTAGTGAACCAAACTTGTTTGCGAGCTACCAGGCAAATCTTATCCTCGGATCATCGTTACCGATGAATCGTGCTAGCCAGTGATTTAAACTCGTCGTCCAAGGCGTCTGAACGCCGGAAACGAAACTGTCGAGTACATAAATGTATGGGTTCTGGAAAAATTCAATGGTTATTTATATAGGTTTCAGATCGTAAGGTGACTGTCGACGGATTTACATTCTAAGGTGTGTTTAATTGTGGCACGCCAAGATCTGGACTGCATCTGATCTTTGTACATTCTTACGTTAGATTCTTAACATTTGTTGTGATATTACGTTACAGTTATAGTGCTGCTATATCATTCAAAGTGATCTCGGAAGTGCTTCTATATGAAATGCAAATCAGATATAAAACCGTGAAAAGGTTGATGGTCATTGAGCATTGTTTATAAGAAAATTTTTTACAAACTGCAATCAAAAATGCAGTTTAAGAAGCAGTTTATCTATCCCTAACCTATTTTAATCTTTTATTGCTTCCTCCTCGAAAATATTCTTTGTAACGATAAACATTTTCAAACTTTATTTTTTCACATATCTTCATCCAGAAAAAAAGTTGTCTTCATTCAACAAAGTCGTTTTGTTGACCGCATTTGGTAGATTTCAGGAAACATTATGGTTAAATGGAAAAAAATTGTATTCTCTTGATCAAATTCGCTTGCAACATTTTTTGCTTTGATCTACCAAATAATTTAAAAGAGCATTTTACTAAAATCAAGCAAAGATTTGGTTGATTCAACCAACATAATTTTATCATTTTGATTATCTAAGATTGCGTGATTAGGTTTTTGATAAAACAACAGAACGATTTTTTGAATTAAATAAACAAAGAATCCTGCACAATTTATATTGAAAATGGCTTGCCATGGCATTGTCTCGCGTCTTGCGATATTTAGTAGTTGCATAAACGGCTAAATAATTCACACACGATGAAACAATTCCCAGGTAAGCCATCTACGATGTAAATTGTGCTGGGTCCTTTGTGGTTAGATGAACTATAATTTTTGGTCAAATCAACTAAAATCTTTTTGTAGACCAGCAAATAGTACATTGCGTGACTAATTTCTATGTCTCCATAGAAAAAAGAAAAATCGCGTTTTGAGTCGGTGAAGGCACGCACGAGAGTTTTCATTATAAAATCATGAATGATGTGAGAGCGGGTGAAACTATATTTGTGTAAAACGACTCACATAGCACGCTACACTTTTCGTTAAAAACATCGACTCACCAATCCACTATGAATTTCTCTTTCTATCTTTGACAACCACCGTCTCTCTCAAGCATTACGAAAATACGGAGACACGCACAAATCGAGCTCTTCTTTGAACTCTGAGGTCACACCGTGCTTACTGAACCCTCACTTGTAACTTATCCAACGCACCGCCAGAAACCGCTCAAAACGCGTACTTTTGCGTTTGTCTATGCAGACATGAAAACACGCCATTTTTATGATTGCAAGCTGAAAAATACTTATTTGAATTAACCAAAATATTCCGTTGAATTGAAAAAAATATTTTCATAGATTAACCAAAAGTTTAACTTGGTTCAACCAAAATATTTGCTTGCATCAACCAAAAGATATGGTATGATAATGAACCAAATTTTACTAACCTCAACATTTTCTTGGATCAACCAAATATTTTGTTGATTATATAATAAAGTACAAAAATGTTTGTAAAAACGCGCACCCATGCCTGTATGAATTTTAGTGTATAGTTGTGTATTTGTGTCAACAATACTCTTCTTACCACGCGAAAGCAATTGTTACAGTTTCGCATAGTAAGGCGTAATATACTGCTTATACTCTAATGTTTAAACGACCTATACTAACTAATATAACGCACGAATTAGGCTTACAAAATTCCTTATTTCTAACTGAAATTTCAGATTAATCTCTCATAAAATAAAATATTTTTAGATCAAACTTGGGTAAAATATTTTGTATTGAATTTTGATCAACAAATTCGACAGAATTCTGGTATTTTCACCACTTAGCCATTAATTTCCAAACAATTTCTATTTAAAGTTTTTTATGTTGGAAATTTTCCTTTATTTGCTTATAATTTTATAAATAATTTTCATCAATCGAAACAATTTTTTTCGAAAAAATATCAACACTTCACACCTACTCTGAACAACGTAAACTGTTTAATTTCAACCAAAAATCAACATTAAACATGTTCCTGTCATTCAGAAAAAGTGGAAATTTTGTCTGTTTTGTGGAATGAATTGTTTAAGCAAATGCAAAATCGTTTAAACAATTATGGGTAAGCTAATGAAATTTGTTGAAAAACTTGCAAAAAACTACACTTTCCTTCATTTATCCTGTCAAAAGTTGAATTTCAACACTGAAAAATTATTTAAACAACGAACAGGAAAGTGAATCGATTATGGTACTTTTTTCAGTTTAAATTAATTACTTCATTTGAATTAAAGAAGGTGCAGATTTTTTATATTTTGTAGAACAAAATGCTTAAACAAATGTAAATTGTTTAATCAATTATGGATAAATGGTAATCATACCAGACATACCAGAATGATGTCGATTTTGTTATCAAATTTGCACACAAAAATATTTTTCTGCCTTATTCCAGTCAAAATTTACACTTAAACAATACAAAATTGCTTGAGCAAATAACAAAAAATTAATCGAACATACGGATTTTTTATTTTATCTAATTAGTTTATCTCATTGCGAGCGTACCGATCATTTCTGATAAAATGTTAAAAAAGTAATGATTAAAAAAATTGAAATTGCTTAAACAATAAATAATTAATCATTATTACAGAAATACGTGAAACTTTTTAATTTAAAGATTAAAAATTAAATGTGAAAAAAACTAGACAAGAGTAATATTAAAGTTGATATTTTTCCTAATTTGAAACTGTAAGGTGTACGCATCTCCTTTTCCCTATCCTTATCCATACTTCCCTAACCTTACCCTATCGCCCCCCTTCATCTTTCACACAATTCCCTTCCATTATCCCCTCTTAGCGTTCCCCCTCTCAACCCTCAATTCCCTTTCTCTCACCCTTTCTATTCACACTCACTTTTTAACAACCAATAGCAACAATTGCAAGGACGTTGTTATTCTCAGCACACCACATTTTTCGCAGGTTTCAATCATGCCATTAGGTGGAATGATGGGAAGGGGTTTCGAGAGATAGTGAAGGGAAGAGAGTGGTTTAGGGTTGAGAGCAAGGATAAAGGGGACTTGGACTGGGGTGGGAAGGGCGACATGTCAGGGAAGGTCTTTATAAATATAATGGAAGGAGGGAGGGGTGAGGGTTAGAGGTTAACAGAACCGAGCCCTAGTAAAAATGACAGGTATCAATAGAAGCCGTTTAGAAAACGTATAGGATGCAGATGGAATCTTATATGGTCCTAGCTGGTTTCTAATAGGATTCTTATTTTAAATTCGTTTCTAACCGGTCTTATTCGGTACTGATGTTCTTTTGTTAAATTTTTCTAACAGGATCTACGTGGATACAATGAGGTATTCTTTCACTTGACATATTATTAAGTACAACATTGTTTTTCTAACAGGTTCTATTAGGTATTTTATTGGACCTTTGGAATGAAATTACCCGGATTAAAATTCGAAGCGATGTGTTTCAAGCGGATCTATTAGGTACCTATTGGGATCTGCTTTATTCCAAATGCTACAAGTACGAAATTACTTCCCTAACAGGTTCTATCAGGTATTTTATTGGACCTTTGGAATTAAATTATTCGGATTAAAATTCGAAGTGATGTGTTCTAAGCGGCTCTAATAGGTACCTATTAGGATCTGCTTTATTCCAAGTGCTACAAGTACGATATTGCTTCTCTAACAGCCTGCAGCGGATGGCAGACCAATTCTATCCGCTGCCATCAGAACAGCTGTTAGGGAGAAGGGTTGTGTGCGAGAGCTAGTTCCTCACACTGAGGTCGAGGTTATTGGACCTCGACACAACCACAGAAGCGGAGGAGGTCGAGGCGGTCGTCAAAAAACATTTTGGCGAGCAGCACGCAGGAGATGTTTAAGGCCAGTCTCACGAAAAAAAGCCTTCAGAGGAACTCTGAAGGCTTTCGTGGAACTGTCTGAGGAAATGGCGATGAAATTGGTACGCGCAGGGCACCTGAAAGTGGGATGGGTGTCCTGTCGCGTACGCAAGAAGATGCAGGTCACTCGATGTTACCGCTATCTAGGCTTTTGCAACATGGCAGCGGTTTGTGAGGGTCTCGATTGGACGAGAGGATGCTGGAGGTGTGGCAAGGAGGGACACAGGTCTGCAGAGTGCGTAAACACTCTCGAGTGTTACCTCTGCGCCGCAAAAGAAGGAAAGCCCCGGAATGACCATCTTCCAGGGACGATGAGATGCGCATCATTCAGGGAGGCAGCCCCGCTGAGGAAGCTTCCCAGATGACAGCCCAATCAGCTGCACCCAACCAAGATGTCGAAGGCCGACGAGCCCGATGTGCGGTATTACCGCACTGCTGAGGACGATGCGTACATCTTGGTTGGGAGGTAAAGCAGATGACAAAGGTGCAGAATATCAGGCACCAAAAACAAGAAAACCAGGTGGCACTTATAAAGTGAAGAATACGGCACCCCCTGAAGTAATGCGAAAGCGGTTTCGGGGGGGGGGGGGGGGATCTTGCCAAGGAGAAAGGGTGGTGTTCTTTAGTGGGTCGTTGATGGCATCACTATAATGGTCAAATTAAGATCTCTGTGTATATTCCTATATATTGAGATCATTGTAGTGATGACATCAGCATCCCCACACTACCGAGAAGTGCGGACCCTTCTCGGTGTGTTATAAGAACATTTTTCACCAGCCCTCGTGAAAAAAAATTAGGTACTTTAGTGGCATGTGGAAATCAATAAGTGGATTAAAATTCGAAGTGATGTAGTTGAAGTGGCTCTATAAGGTACCTATTGAGATCTGCTTTGTTCCAAGTGCGCCAAGTACGAAATTTCTTCCCTCACAGGTTTTTTTAGGATTTTAGTGGCCAGTTGGAATCGAATTAATCGGATTAAAATTTGAAGAGATATATTTTAGGCGGCTCTATTAGGAACCTATTGGGATCTGCGTTATTCCAAGTGCTACAAGTACGAAATTGCTTCCCTAACAGGTTCTATTAGTTAATTAAGTAGACCTTCGGAATCAACCCTACTAAAAATTATGCTTGAGTAATTAATAGAAATGGTTTAGATAGTTCATTGGATCCATTTGCATTTCTATATTGTTCTAAATGGTTCTGAAGAGTTTTTTAATTTCAATTTGGATTCTAACCGGTTGAATTCGGTATTTAATATACCATTGGGACGGAAATTGAAATTTAAAAAATCTTTCAATGTGGCTCTATTAGGCTTTCGAAAACAAATATTCTTTCTGCTATATTTTTCTAATAGGTTCTAATCGGAACCAATGAGATATTCATATACTCTAAATGTTACAAAGTACAAACTTGCTTATCTGATAGGCTGTATTAAGATTATTACCGGCTAACCGGAATTAAATTAATTGGATTAAAGTACAAATTGCAGCCTTCAAGGTGGTTCCATTAAGTATCTATTAGGTTGTATTTTATGGAAGTTGCAAAATTACAAAAATGCTTCTCTAATAGGCTCTATCAGGATTGTTAGTGGATAATTGGAATTAAATTAATTAGATCAGAATTTAATGTTTCTGGATAGAAAATAATATATTTTCGACAAACAAGTTTTTTTACAATGTGCATTGTGCAAAATAAAATGAAAATTGAAATAAGTTGTAACTTGTAGCCAATGTACTTCCATAACTTATACATATTTTCAATTATTTATTATGAATTGTTATTTTAAATTAAAAACCAAGTTGAAAAGTATTATAAAATAATTAGATTAATCGAAAACTGTGCATTTTATGGAGCTTTTAATGTGGCAGAATTTTTTTCACTAAGGTTATTAAAATGTTTTTTAACTACACTGTTCTTTATTTTTTTATCAGTTGTAGATAGTTTTTGAATGGTTTAAATCTATGAAGAAAAAAAGTATTAAGCCCTTTGTGAAATAAGTGAAATTCAATTATTTGTTTTACATATTTTAAATTGTTGTGTTGGAAAAGTTATTCCACATTTAAAACTGACATGAGAAAAAAGTATAATAAAATAATTGGATAAATTGAAAACTGTGCGTTTCATGGAAGTTTTTGTATAGAATAAAATTATTCTTTAGTCATTGAGGTTATTTAAGCATTTTCGTATTTGATTTTCTTTATTATTTATTACTTTTGGATCGTTTTTAAACGTTTCGAATATTTAAAGACCAAAAGTATTGAGTCCTTCCTGAAATAAGTGAAATTCGGTTCTTTGTTCACATATTTTCAATTATTGTTTAAGAACTTTTATTTCGCAATAAAAACTGAGTAAGAAAGTATTATAAAATAATTGGATACATTGAAAACTGCCCGTTTTATGGAGGTTTTTGTATTATAGAAAATCGCTTTTTGTCACCAAGGTTCTTAAAGAATTTTTGCACTTTACTTTTCTTTATTGCTTATCACCTTTGGATAGTTTATAAACTTTTTGAATATTTAAAGAAAAAAGAATATCGAGCCGTATTTGAAATAAGCAAAATTTAATTCTAAATAAATTTTGTTTATTAAAGTCTCTCGAAAATTTGCAATTTGCCTTAGAACTACCCATTGGTCATCAGAAATACGTTTTCTTTAAAAAAACATGAGTTAAAAAATACTTGGCCGAGATTTTGTAACTAAGATCCAAGTGCATCGATAGCGAAATGAATTAGAGCGCGCGGTAGAATACACAAGTTTAGATAGTATAGGTAGGGTTCGAATCCTCAGCAAGTTAGATTTTTCAAAGCGTTTAAGCGTGCGATTATATGTGTAAGCGACCGTATTGGCGAATCGTGTACTTAACAACTATAAAAAATGAAGATTATATAACAATAAGCTAGGAAAGTTTACAATTACCTGATAGAACACCACATAGAACCAGGAACAAAACCCACTTTCGAAAGCAATAGGACCTGATAGAAACCACATCCTTTTAGGTTTCTATTTGGCTTCTAATAGGCATTTTTACTAGGGAATACAAACCACATCAAATCCTAATAAGATCCAATTAGAAAGTTCAAAATTACCAAATACGATCGAAATTTTGTTCCTCCTGTCCAATAGTTTCGCGTACTGGAATTGTCGTAAAAACGATATTTAGATCAAGTGATGCGCAAATTATCGCGAAATTTCGATTGGAGAAACTGGAAAAATGTCAAATCAAGTTGAACTCTTGGAAATTGACAAGTGCATTATTTCGAGGTTACCCTAGTAGCAAGATAACTGCAGACTGGCGCAAGCTGGGCGCCAGAAAAAGAAGAATCTGTTTGCAGCCTGGCGCCCGGCTGGTTCCGCTTTGGCGTGCTGTTCTGGCACCAGAGTCTGGTATAGCAGATCCTGATCCAGACTGGTCATGATATACACCAGACAAAATTAAAATAATGTAAAGTGGTACTATATAGGTTTCTGGAATAATTTTACACGATATTTCAGACCTTTCTGGGAGAATATACTGCGGAGACGTCACAACATTTCAGGAGACACACTGAAATATTAAAAACATAACCTGTTGTCGTAGAAGCTTGCATGCTTGCATGTTTGGTCATACTTGTGAATCGTTAAAATGTCCGATTGCTAGATTTTCAATTTAATTATTTATATTCTACATTAATTACTAGGGCTTAAAATAAATACCACACTGTTAAAAATGTTTGGAATTCTCCAACACTTCTACAATACAAGCGTAAGGCAAAATTGCAAACACGGTATTGGAATGCCGAAATTGCAATACATGTATTGTAAGCGTCGTAAATCGTGAAGTCACCGTCGAGAATTCCAATACATCTATTGTAGCGTTTATATCGCTGCATGATCCGTTGCATTTGAAAACTACAACATTATGTATTGTAGCGTTACCCTACATTTCGGAAATAAACTTCCAATACATTTAGTGGAAGTTTTATGCGGGAATTTTTAACAGTGCAGAGTCTGGTTCCTTTATTCGCCAGATTCTGTTTTTCGTCTGTCTAATCATTTCTTCCGCCAGTCTGGTCGACTAGAGGGAGCAGATTCTGAGCCAGACTCTGGTCTCTGTCATACAAGGCAGACGTTGCTACTAGGGTATGGTACACCGCATCTGTAATTCTAAAATCGGAGATAAAGAGTGATGATTGTCTGACGAATTACGCACAAGATGATATCGATAATTCACGAACTTTGATTAAATCTACTGCGTATGTACTTTTCCTCGCTTAATATTGTGCCTTCGCCCCCGTGTAGAGGCTGTTATTATTTGATATACGCGTATGGCTATGCTCCAAGACACCCTAAGCCTAAAGATCAAGCGATTCACTGAGGCGCGACTCTAACAACACACTTTTCAAAGATTTTTGCGATAAGAATGACCATCAAAGTTAGAGACAAGTTGAAAAAAACATTAAAGTTAACGGCAATAACGTTTTTTTTACTCCAAACACGACTGATTCTCCTTGAAATACATTTTCCTTGATCCTGTCACAAATCTGTCCCTTTACGAATTCTCGGACCAGTTAACATTATTGCTCATAATGAATCATTATACAAACCTTTGCTCTCCAGACAACTTTTTACCCAAACATATATTCGCTGACTGAAATTTTACGCCTTATTTTGTACGTTATTTGTTTTAAAAAAAACGAAAATGCACAGGCTCGCTTGTGCTTGCTGAATGCTCTCCCTACTGATAAAAGTGTAACCGCGAGAGGCGCGCGTCTTGACGGGAGCATCGGTTTTTGAATATTTTCTATACACTGCTTTGAAAATTATTCTCCGGACATATTTATATGCAATTTAATATTGAAGTATGCTACTTTTTACCATGCCTTTATTTACGTTTTGATTTCAATTACATTTTTCAATAAATAAAGGAATTCATCCAGGCTCTCACTAACTGCTTTCTTTACCCCATATTACAAGAAAAAATTTGGTAAAACCTAAAAATTAAGAACTTTGAACACTTGGAAAGAATTTTCTTAATTAATAACCACTCTAAACATTGGGACATCTTCTGTAATTACGCAGGTGAAGTATTAGTGAATTACAACTCAGTGACTTAGATACGATCAAAAAGCCATAATTGCAGGACTATTCATACATTAGTGGCAGTATAATATTTGACGCGATTCAATAAGTCTAAAACAGGATGGGTTTGATGGTATCTCTCGACCGCAATATCGATCGGGCGCTGATGAATGGCCACGTTTAAGGCCGTCATTTTTTTCTGGTGATTATTAACGTTAAAATTGAATGTGTGCCGGGCATCTTGTACTGATTGGCGCAAGGGTCTTAAGATCACGTGTGAATAAAAAGGAGACAAAAAGAAGCGTTCAAGAATCCAAAAAGTATGCAAAGTTCCCGCCGTGCTTGCTGAACTGCTTTCTCTTATAGTTCACACGCTTTATCGAAAATGCCATCAGTCGATTAGTTCCAACAAAATCAATTTATTTCCTTCTCTTCATTTATTTCATCACATTGAAAGCCTAATAATCCTCTCATGAAATAAATTATTGAATTTTTTTAAATTATATGAAAATATAATCATACATATATTTTTTTCCTAATCTTCTTTTCTTCTCCCCAGATGGGAATAACAAATTTCACAAAGTAAAGAATAGCCAGTTACGAAATAAGAACCCTATTCAGCCGCAATCTTCTACGAACTGAAGGCGAGAAATAAATAAGTGCTTTAAACATCATGAGGTGCAATTTCGGTCCAATTTTTGTGTATACTTTTGCTGAGATCCAGGCGAAGAAATATTACGAAAGTTATAGCGATCGATCTTCAAGGCGTCCAGCGGCTACAGCGTACACTTACACTCACAGTAATGGACATTTTGCTCAAATAAAGGCTCTTTTACGATAAGACATCCACATTAATCATGAGGATTTAAATATTTAAAAAAGCCGTTTGTTGATTCGTATTCGAAAATAAATCAGGTCCAATTTTTTTCTGTCACATTTTAAAGACAGATTAGGCCACTGGTGGAACTAGAGCGGCTTATTATCATTATTCACTGTATATGTGTAACCAATAGAGTAACGTTACAATACAACATTTTTTAATCTCGATAGACTTTATCTATATATGTTGCCTGAACTATTGTGAAAACAATGTCTTACTTTGAGCGCAAATATCGATTTGAATTAAAACAAATACCAGAGATTCAGTCTCTAAAAAATGAAGAAGTTTTGCACAATACATAGATATATAATGTATAGAGAGAGTTTTGAGATGTAACCACTTCAAGACTTTCTTTTAACTTACAGAATTTAGTATTCCGGCATATCTTAAATATTATCATTGAAGTTTCAAAGTTGTAAGAAAATTTTAAATGTCGGAAGGCTATGGAAGCATGTTTCTTCACGCCAGCATCAGGCGCGCACACCGATTTTTCAAAGCAGGTACCTGACCACCATAAGGCTCTGTTTTGTACCTAAATATTACTCGCAACCTGGGTTATGCATTCACATGCTCAGAAGCATAAAAACGGCTAATTTACAGAAAACTTTGCACACGGAGAAAAATAGATATTGAAAAGTAGATAATAAAAATCTTGATATTCAACCATAATATATAGATATTACGGCATAATATCTAATATCTTCTACTTAACATACAAGATATTAAAGGGCAATATCTGCTTATATTGCAAGTATAAATTGCGTGATGTTAACCGTCAATATCTAAGATATTAAAAAAGTGAAATTGTATCGATGCAATGTCGTTGACGTGTGGCGTGATGACAAAAGATTTTAACCCCACTATGTCCAAATTTCGAGCATTCGTCGTGTGTGTTGTGGTTTTTCGGATGTATATTGTGTTAAACGTTTTGGTGGAAAATATATTAGGTGTTTTTCGATATTATATCATAATTTTTGCAAGAAAATAAGGACCCGGTGTTAGGCGTCAGTTATTTGTCAGCCTTGAACAAAAGTTTCTGCTCTTCACCAAAATCGAATAATTAGCAAAAAAGGCGAATGCTCGAGGATCGGAAACAATATAAAGCGGACTATGATATAAAATCCAAAAGGATTTTATAGAAATTGGCATGCTTTACAGGTAATTTTTTCACATTGAAAAAATATTTGTTGAGTATCTTAGATTCTGTTCTTTAATATCTTGGATATTGTCAGTTAAAATATTCTTTTTAATATTTACGGATGCTCTGCTTCAATATCTAGATTTCTGTCCCATAGTTAAACCGCTGAGATATTACTCGGTAATAACTAGATATTTTGTTTTAACATCTATTTTTGTCCGTACATATACAAAAGAGCGTGGATTTTAATTGTATAGACCCGTGTAGAAAAATTTCGTGGCGCTGTACTGTTTCTGTCTAGTCCGCCTTGAGTCTACAGAGGGTCCAGAGACAGTGTGGCAACCTCTAGCCGGATGCCGCCATTTTAAGCACTGGTTATCTATAGTGTAGTATATATATATATATATATATATATATAGTATATGTATAAGAAAACTGAGCCAATCAGCAAGAACCACATTAGGTTGCTACGAAATAATTATTCTTTATTGTTTATTATTTTTAATAACTAATACGTTAGGCCTAATTATCATTTACGCAATAAATGAGTAATTAAAATAAATTATGTAAATCATTTATGTTAAAATTTGCTTTTCTGGAATATTATAAATATAATACATAGCATTATACATATTATAATTATTATAAATTTAATATGAATTCATTATAACTTTACCATATACTTCAATTAGAAGAAAATGTTTCTAAAAATTCTTCAAAAAAATCGTTGTTAAGAATACAGTTCGTCTATTAAGATTGCAATCAGCTTCAATCATTATTGTTCATTATTTTAAATATGTCATATCGTACATTTAATTATCACTTGAGCATTTATGCAATTATGTATTGTAATTTCCTAAATCTTTTATTCAAAAATTATTATGTTCTGAATTCAATTCTGTAATTTTTGTTTTAGTACAAACCGTGATTCTGTCTAGAAACTAGCTAAAATCTGGACAGCCTTCATGTATTCAAATTCGTAACGATCTCCTAGATAGCGCCAAGACTGAGACTAGGCAGCAGAAAGGTTTGAATCAAACACGTAGCAAATCTAGACAGCGCCTGTATAGCGCCAGGCTAGTATTTCGTGAATAGACAGGCTTGAGAAAAATTGTCCTGGCTTTAGCATGATTCAAGACTGCTACAAAATTTTTCCACTTGGGGAAGCACTGCATTTGTAGTTTGTACCTTTTTTATATAAGATTAGTTAAATATATATTTGTTTTGCTTATACTTGTAATGTGTTCTGAAACAATTCTACTCGAAAATCGACTTTTGGACTTTTAGCGGTCGAATGACGAATCGAAAGTAGAATTTCGGATCATATCAATGGATCAAATGTCAGAAATTTGGCATTCAAAAATGCACTAGTTTGGAACGAATCAAAAATTCTATTTAAGCTTATATTAATTTTGAAAAATCGACATTCGACCGTTTAAAGTAAGTAGACATGCAGAAGGAGTCAATCGCCATTTTGCACTTTTTCAGGAGAGACTAAAACATGTTGTAAATTCAGCAGGACCATTTAAGAAAAAAATAAAAAAGTACTTTCGTTTCGTCACGTTTCGAGGTTAGATTTTGGGTCCGTATCGACTTTTAACATCTTTCAAAATTAATTGTGAAGCCAACTTGCAGTTTACGAAAAAACTAAAAATTTTGCATTCTAGCCATTGTATGGACGAATTGATTTCCATAAAGTTTGTTTCAAAAAAGTCATGCAGTTTCGAGAAATTTGAAAATCCAATTATGACCTCGAAATAGCGTAAAACTGACATTTCAACTTCGAATGACGATAGCAACAATAATTTTGCATATTTCCAAAAAATGAGAAACTGGGCTTTAGGTTATTTAGTACTGAATGGAAGGGACCCAATAGTAATTAAAAATAATTAGCCAGTGTCGAGAAAAATGAAATTGGATTTTTTATTTTGAGGTTTGGAAAGCTCCTCGGACAACTTTGAACGGCAATAATTACTGCGATTATTATTTTCCTTATATTGGGTTTCTTCTTGTAACTGTATGTCCGTTGAAATTAGAAGTGAGCAATTTACTATTTTATCCTATCGTAGATTGTAGCAAATTTTTTTAAAACTTTTTATTACAAAATCGTAGAAAAAATATTATAAAACGGTAACGATCATCAGCATATGGATCGTTATGCATATTTTAATGCCCCCGAATAATTTTCATATATTGTTGCTGCGCCCAAGGAGGCATAAAAGGCAAAAATTTCCACCAAGTCTTTCTTTTTCGCCTCCGTTAAACCTGATCCTGTGGGGCCTCTTTCTAATTCCATGTTAGCAAAATCCTCCATCATGTAATCTGTAAACAAAAAAAATGTATAAATAAATTAAAATGCATTAGGAATCGCACAGAAGTGTTTATGTGTACCTTCGTGGAGAATTTGTTTGGTAACCCAATTGTCGCTGTAATCATACGATATCAGGACTTCATCAAAATTCTCTTTCGAAAGTTTTATTTGCACTGCATCTCTGATATGCATGATGTTCGTTTTTTCGAAGGCGGCTGTAGCGATTGATTTCCAATTAATAAAACCTTCCTTCATCATAATGTCAAAAGGATTTTTAATTCCAGCGGAACCGATCAGGCAGCCACTGGCCACTCAATGCTTTAAAATTGAAGGACGATAGTCGCCAGTGGCGCCTCATAGCGATATTTCGGATCCCTAAGATTATAATAAATGATAATAGTAATTTTAAAATTAACTTGAAAAGTAAATCAAATTATAAGAAACCAAGAAATAACTAATAAAAATACATAAATAATGATTAGATTAATTATTTATGAATTTCTAATTATTTTTCTCCTGCTTTTTAAATAAAATTGTGTTTTATAAAGAACTTACAGTAAAATGATAAAAGAATATTTTTAAGTTTGAAGTGATATTTATTTTAAACCTGTTAGCAACATTTGCTCATCTATAGGAAAATGATGAGATTTTTCTCGACGCGTTGATGAACAATCTAATACATAACACTTCTTTTTGTCACTTGGAATCTGTCAGGGTTTCATGGTTAAATTTTCTATCGAATGAATTTGCTAAAATTTACCGACATAACTGTCAAGATTCAAAAATTAAAACAAAGGACGTAGGGAGGGATAACCGCAACGCCGTCTAGCGGTGTCTCAGAGCAGGATCAGAATATGATACTTCAAGTTTTGCTATCTAGGGACCAGAGGCTGCGGTCAGAGCAGCAACATCTTTCACAACAAACATTTTGGTTTTGCGTTTCGATTTTTCGATGAGGCCGAATCCCAATGCTGCCAGCACTGGCAGCGTCGGCGCAATACTGACCGCCAGTACTCTCGCAGTGCTGGCAGGACCTTGGGATGATAACTATGTTCGGTACTGACTTTCAGTACTGCACCAGTGCTGGCGGACAGTACTAGCAGCCAGTATTGGCACAGTACTAGACATGAAGATTAGACAGAGTTAAGCAGATGCTCGTTTAAATTTATAACAAGAAGAGGTAGCTTTATTTTTAGTATGAATTTCTGTAGTAATTACAGTTTTTACATTTTTCACTATCCTGACATGGCTGTTACTGAGAGACGCTCCTTTTTCCGCCTTCTCTGTCAGGAGCTCCAGAGAACCAGCGACTCACTTTTTTCATTATTTCCGAGACACTTGAAGTCGGAAACTTTAGCAATAGAACATCTAAAATACAGAACATAATTTGTAATTACTATAATTATATAATTATTGTTCATTCTAATGAATTATACATTGGATATCCTAGAGATTTCTACAGGATATCCCTAAAGAACGGAAATTTCGATATCTCGATACATAAATGAGATACCCCGCAATATTCTCACATGAAAAATTTGAATATCTCAGAAACGTCCCAAAAACATTTTCAGGGGGAAAAAATTGATATATTTATCCATACAAATTATTATTTACATACCTTGCACAATTTTGCAATTGTTGGTGATAGCGAAATTTAATCTTCCTACACCTTTTGTTGTTCTTCTGAAACCAGAATGAAATAGTTGTACGTCTTTAACCATTATTCTGGGTAAGATTGAGCAAATTGCATCATCCAGTTTTCGATCGTTTTGAGCGCTGAGTGTCACGAAACAGTTCTAAAAAAAATAAGAAGAATTAGAGTATTGAAATAAGTAAATAGTGTTCTCATATAAATCTGTGAAAATTATTTGTACTTACAAACGAATTGCTTGCATCCGCATTATTCAACAAATCTCTATCCAAGGACTGAAATTCCTCTAAGCTGTTTTTTGGCAACACAATCGCATTGCTCCTAGAAATTATTGAACTTATTTCATGTGCTGAATCTTTTCCTTTTATGTCTGGTAAAATATCATTTGATTTCCGGTTCACATAGTAAAGAATGCTCCTTTTTGTCGAAGTAAGGCTCTTTTTTATCTCAGTTTTGATTTGTTCCAGAAGTCCTACGTCTAAAAGACATTATAAATAATTATATATCTAAAAATGTAACCATACTTTATTTTATTTGAAATCTGAATTTTTAAATTGGAATAATTTGAAATGGTCGAACTTACTTGGCTGTTGTGGAGCTTACAATAGTCTCTCTGATCAGGATATTTACAATAAATATCACCAGCATTATTCTCGTAAATCCAGTATTTTGGTATCAACTCAACCAAAACTTTTCCTTGTTTGCTCTTCTCTTCAAATGCAATGACTACATGAGTTGTGGATTTCTTAAAATCCATTTTAATCTGTAATAAACATACACGATTGAGCACAGTACATAATTAACTGAAGAAACGTATTATTTGGAGCGAGAAATCCACCAATCAAAAGTGATTATTTTTTAAATGATCAAGAAAGTTGTAACTCTTTTTGGTTTGCAGCCGAAGTTTAAATTTCTGTTTAAAAGGTGCATTACAATTTTTTCTTGTAAATCAAAATAATATAACAATTTTCGTGCGCACTATATTTCTTAAAAAGTAAGGGTATACTTCCGAAAACGTCACCCAAGAATATTGACTTGATATTAGGCCTAGGGTTTTCTTTTGCATCCCAGTTGAAATTTCGAAAATGATTTTTGTTGCAGATCAATATATTTAAATTACGTTTTTAAAATTTTTTGTTACAAAAAAAATTAACTTTTCAAAAATCTAGGAAAATATTGATATAAGATAAAAATAATATACATAAAAGTTGTTGTTCTCATAGAAACACGCATTTTTTATTTCTGCACTTCTATTCTAAAATTGATATTTTTCTAGAAAAATGAATAAGAATCATTTTTTGTTACAAAAAATAAAAAAACTTCCGATATTAGTATCCTAATATGATTTAAAGAATACACCCTCTCCCACTACTCACACTGAACCCCTTTTCCAACGTAAAAAACGCACTTCCTAGTGGTGGGCATTTTATATAGTTTTAAATCTCGTACCTGATTTTAAATGTCCAACAATAGGACGCGTGTTTTTTTTTTTTTTGCATTGGAAAAGAGGTTCGGTGTAATTGGTGAGAAGGGGTGTATTCTTTAAATTGTTTCTGGACACTAATATCGCAACTTTTGAAATTTGATGAAACACAAATTCTAAAAACATTTTGTTTCGTTTTTCTCGAAAAATATTAATCTAAAACTTTCATGTTCAACATCTTTATCTTAGATCAACAATCAACAAAAATCCTTTTGGAACTTTCAACTGGGATGCAAAAAGAATACCTAGGCCAAGTATCTAGTCAATATTCTTGGGTGACCTTTTCGAAAGTATATCCAAAAGTGAATTGCGGTAATAGTGAATAAAAATTTCATGCAATTAAATAACTTTTAAAACTCGGAAAATCCAAATTATAAATGTTTATATCTAATGGTACACATATCTATGAATATAGGTAAAAATGAATATACAAGAATACATACAAGTTTTACAATGCAGATGAGTTATTGCGAAGGTTTTCCCTGTATATTTGAAGAAAATACATTTTCTCATTATTCGATTTAGCTGTATCTCTTTTTTACTTCCGACATTCGACCCAACTCCATGAAGCCAATATTAGTAGATTGACAAGGTTGGTTAAAAATGTTCATAATTTTTGTGCATACGTAGCCTTCTATAGTTCTATATACATATTTTCTTCTTGTTTCCTTATGCGAGTTATTTGAAAGATATTCCCGTTATCGATCTGGACAAAGTTGTTAGGCTTCGATGGAGTTAATATGAAATCGTGGAAAGTAATCTCCTCGAGGTCAACATCATCTTGGTGCAAAAATTCTGGTTCAACTGTAACATCTTGTTTCCCACGTAAAATAAACTTCTTCGTTACAGGGCCCGATTTAAGTTGAGAAAGACTTGCTATCAGTTGTTCCAGAGGTTTATTCCGTCCTTTAATAAGCGATTTTATATATCTAAGAAGGCTTTCGAAGTAGTAAGAAGAGTAATCAGGTAGAGGCCCATTCATGTGCTCGACGTCATCTGCTATATGA
Source organism: Andricus curvator (assembly GCA_932195095.1). NCBI lineage: Eukaryota > Metazoa > Arthropoda > Insecta > Hymenoptera > Cynipidae > Andricus > Andricus curvator. The sequence continues at coordinate 36,116 of CAKNYM010042692.1, forward strand.
ATTAAAACCGCTAAGTTGGGGTCACAAAGAAGTCTGAGTGCAATTACTAACAAACGGTAGTGTTGGTACTTATTAAGTGGAAGAATACTCCGCAAAACTATGACTCCACAATGAAGCAAAAAAAATCTCAATTGCGTACCTTTCCAGTGGCTAAAATCATTCAAATCTAAAGCCTTTCTCTGGAACTTTTCTGGGATGCTAGCTGACACAATTTTCAACGCTTCCTCCAGAAGCTTTATCTTTCACCGCCCTAGCTTTGCCCGTCAATTTCTGCGTTTTTTAGTTTCTAACCATTCTTCTAAAAGCCATTTTTGAATTCCTAAATCACGTAAGTATAAGGATTCCAGTAGGACTGATCTTACTGGATTAAAATGTGCCAAATCTACTACTATCGGCGCAAAAATTATAGGCATCTGCTTTTGAAGCTTAACAACTCAGCAAAAAAAAGCTGGAGTAATAAGTAAATAGTCATTTGAAAGCTAAAAGTGTTCCACGTAAATGAGCTTGAAGACGTTAAGAAAAAAAGGTTTTTATGCTTTGCAGACTGAAAAATATAGAAAAAAGTAAGGAATTTCGGCCACATTTAAGAAGAGTCATGTTTAGAGAATTACTTCTTATACAAGAGGTGATGGGAAAAATTTGAAAAAATTCATGAATATGAAGAAAACATTTATGAACAAATTTCAGTTAAAAAATTTGAGAAATAATCAAAATTGTTGGTAAAAATTACAAAAATGTGCAACTATACTATCTTCAGTTCTAATGAAGATATTAAAGCGATTCAAACTCCAAACTG
>CAKNYM010042692.1:46911-68335 GCA_932195095.1 Andricus curvator
TTTTTGATCTATGATTATTTCTAGCATCGGCACAGAAATTGAACTGCGATTCCCCCAGTACTGCGCCAGTACTCGTTCGCCAAGTCTTGACTGGACGTTGGCACGACCACTGGCTCAGTACTGAGCCAGATGTAAAAGACGGCTGAATGTACTTGTCGCTCCACAGACGACTGTAGAACATTTGACTATAAGTCAGGGTTGGCAGTCCAATTTTCTGCTGTAAATCAAAGGACACAACGAAGTTTTCGAGTTTTTTTTGTCCTTCTTTGCCATCAGCTGACACCTTGCGATTTCTTCGTGGTGTTTTTTAGCGATTATTTTGCATTATTTCTCTTCGCAGTAGTTGATGCATGCAATTCTGGTTTCGCAGTTTATCGCATGCGCAGCCCTACTAAAAAAAAGTCAGGAATCGTCAAAAATGCTCAGAACTTTTGACGATTCCTGAACATCTTGACCATTCCTGATGAGTCTGACTATTTCTGATGATATGCTAATTCACATCCTATCAGGTAGCTCATCGGCTAGGACCGCAGGTAGGCCAACCCAAAAGGATTAAAAATTGAAAGTACAATTTTTTTCAATGTTGCATATACAGATTCAAAAGTTAGAAATTCAGAATCTACGGGTTTCGACGATTTCAGATACCTCAACATTTTCCTTAAAAATTAGATTAAATATAATGTATCTTGTAAAGAGAAAGAGATACGTCAAAACGGGCAAAATTTTTAGATTCACCTTGAGAGTAATTTATTATATAAATATTAATAATTAAATATAAGTAAAAAGAGAATATGCCTAAATGAATATAAATAAATAATATAAATAACCTGGGAAATATAAAGGGGATTAGGTTTCATGGAATTCTATTCATGGACCCCTAATAAAAGGATTATCCTTCGAACCCAAGCTCTGACGATTTCTGAACATTTCTCACGAATTCTGACTTTTCCTGACGATTTCTGCCGAGAAACGTAACAAAAGTGGTCAGAAGTCCTGACTTTTTTTCTGACGAATCCTGACTTTTTTTAGTAGGGAGCAGGTATCAGTTCGCGCTCGACGAAAGGAAAGATTAAATTTCTTGCGAAAAATGGAATGGATCCACCTTCTAGTGACTGGTGGATTTTTTCACTGTGTTCGTCCTGATATATTCTCTGAAATTCCCGAAAAAGCAGGGAAACATTCAGATCTTCTGAGACGTACTTCATATCCGGAGCATCCTCTTGGTTATAGTGACCGCATTTAAATAGGATGAAAGATATAAACTCCATCATTTTCGTAGTTCACTCCTCCCGTTTGAAGAATTCTCTAGGAGCACCACGCTCATCTGCCATACTCATTATTCCATTATCTCTTTTTCTGCAAATTAACGCTACTCTCTTTTTCTTGATTCCAAAAATTGCAAGCAGACTGCTCTTACAAATCTGCACCACTTTTTTGTCGCGTTTCTGGATTCGATATTTATATGTACGTTGCCGCTTAAATTCTTTATCAGGAAGCTGGAGATGTCTTTTTACTGGAGCCGAATTAATGCATCCTCGCAAAAACCCTTGTTGCATGTTGTGATTTGGTAAATCGTAAAATTGGCTACGCAGATATTGAATATCGATTGCAGATCATTCTTGCGAACACTTGAAAGTGCATTTGTAAGTAAGGTGCAAAAACAGACAAAAATACGAACTTATAGGACTAACTGCACAGTAAAATATTTTTGAACAATATAAAAAAGTTTGAACATGTTTTTCAGTCGATTAGGGATTATTTCCTGGCGAGTGATATGAATTTCTCTTATCCTTTCTGTGCACAGTGATCAAATTCAGAGTCAGAAATAATCATTTGTTAGATTAAGGTAATAACAAAAGAGTAGTGAGGTGTCATCTCCGAAACTAAAGAACGTACGGAGATAATTCTTGAAGCAAATTGCACAGTTTTGGCTTCTGATAATGTTGTATGTAGTATCAATGAGCAAAAAGTTGTGCATACATTTTTAAAAAATATTTTTTTTCTCCGGAAAACATAAAGGGATTTTCAATTATTGACGGAACGGCACTCACAATAGGACTACTATATGTTTCTAAAATGTTGACCTCTCTACAAAAGTTTGAATAAGTCAGTGAAAAAAAATCGCTAAAGAACGTAACAAACTTCACTGTAAAGATAATTTTATTGTGAACAAATTCTTCATTCATGACACCGTCATACATTAATTATAAATAAAGTTGCATTTGGCCGAAGGTACAAAAACACGGTCAACAGCGTCAATTTCACGACAGTGAACTTTGACTTCTTATATTTTGTTGAAAAATCAATAGAAATAAGGCGAAAAAAATCAGGCGAATTCCTTGACATTTTCTGTAAAGGTATGCGTCATAAAAATTGAAAAATTTGAATAATTGTAGCTTACAGAGTTAATTATAGAGGAGGACCTTATCTCTGCTGCGGTTAGAAAGCTCAGCTAAAGCTTGAAATAAGTAAAAAAAATCAAATAATACAACAACATAAGAACTAATGTTTTAAAATTATTGAATAATTGGCTATTAGCAATTATTTTTTTCTATGCTTTTTTTATGTCGCTTAGGGGCGGCCAGTGTAACTGATCCAGGCAATATAATTGTCCGCTCCAGGGTTCCCATTCAGTCTCTGCCACTCAGTCCCATATCAGTAACTCTTCCATAAGCCTGAAAATAAATAAGGGTGCAACAATTTATAACTGCCCAAAGGCGTACAAAATATTTATTTTAATTATTAAGAAAATGGCAGTTGATGAAACTATTTTTTTTTATTACACTTTGATATTAATATAAACATTTACGTCTATTTTCTTTCTTATTTTCATATGAAGTGCCTAATTTTTCCAAACATTACAAATACACTATTATTATTATTAGTTCTGGGTTGAGACCTTAGCAGCCCCTGACGCTTGGGTAATCCCGTTGCGTCCCCTTGTAAGCCTAAGCATGACCCCATAGCCCTCTCCATAGGGAGAGGACCGCAGCCGCGCTATTGGCCGATATCTCCAACTCACTGATAAAATAATTACCTGTGAGTGTTAGACGTTTCCCCGCAATCGCAGGGCAGTAACAAAGGATGTAAGTAGATGTCTCATTATCCTTTTCGCACAGACGACAGTGGGGACATTCTGTTGTCTCCATCACAGGGCAGGTATGCGTCGCCGTTAACCCATTCCTCCTTCGTGGATAGGCTAACTCGATATTTCTTGTCGAAGAGCTGGCGAGTGACCATTTTGTCCCTGGGCATGTTCAGGGTCGGGCTTCTCGCGATGTCGACTGGGATTTTCACTGCTGTCAAGATCCTTCTGTCACTCACCAAATGTAGCCTACAGGCCGCCTTCGCAGCCACGGCCTTGATGGTAAGATGGAGGGGCTCTAAGCCTATTAGTGCCCCCAGTGCCATCGTGGGTATCGACTTCGAAGCTCCAGTGACGCCTCTCAAAATCAGTCCCCTGATCCTTTCTAGTCGAGACTTCACAGTGGACAGTCTCGGCCTTGCTCCACCAGACTACCGCCGCATAGGTTAACCTGGGTCGCAAGATTTCGAGAAAGCAGCCTGTCCAGTCTAGCCGCCTCAGCTCCCTTCCCGATGTCTGTGCAAAAGTTGGTCCAGCTCTCCTGCTTTGCCTTATGTATTTCACCTCTGTATTCGTCCCTCATCTTTGTGAATAACGTCCATAGTTCCTTCGTTTTTCCAGTACTGGCACGTCTGAACCTATCTCTGGTTACCCTGCGAAGCTCTTCGAGCAGCGTGTCTCCCCAGCTTTTCGGACTCTTGTAGATCGACAATTACTTTCATAAGTAGCTTTGATGGCTTTCGAGAAAGTTTTGGCTGCCATCTCCAGGGTGTCCACGTCTCGAATTGACCTGGGAACCTCTGAAAGTGCACATCTTAGTTCCGTGGTAAACTGATCCCAGTCCGTTCTTCTTGGATTTCTGACACATTTGGGGCCAGCAGGTACAACGGATTCCAACACGAACTCTATTTGTGAGTGATCTGAGAGAGAGGGTTCGTCTGAAACCCTCCACTTCTTGATACTATCCCTAAAACTACTGGCGCAGAGAGTGATGTCAATGACTGCTTCCCTGACCGAATTACGGAACGTCGAGGTGTTCCCCGTATTAAGAATATCTAAGTCAGTAGTGATTAGGTATTCCAGTAGGTCATTACCTCTTGAGTTGACGTCCGTGCTACCCCACAATGTATGGTGGGAATTAGCATCGCACCCCAACAGAAGAGGAATGCTTCTTACCTTGCAATATTCCACCAGTGTGCATACCTCCACTGGTGGATTAGTATCGCTGTCATAAGGAAAATAAGCTGATCCTAGAACTAGCCTCCCTATCCCTTTGAGATCCAAGGCTATCACCATCAGGTCTCTCGAACATAGTTCAAGCAGCGGGACAGCGCTAACACCCTTCGTCAATATACATGCCCTTGTTTTGGCCGCCTTGGGGTCCCTGTAACAAAAAAGACCAGCCCCCCTAATCCCCAAATGGTATCTCGAACTAACCATGGTTCTTGGATTAGCGTGATACCTGTATGCCTCGCAGCCATGCCCCTATGCAAAACTTCAGAGGCGCCTTTGCTGTGATACAAGTTAATCTGGGTAATGGTTATACCCGGAGCAGTCATTTAGGTCTGCTTTCGATCATCCTGCGTCTCAACAGGCTCCTCCTGTCCCTGGCCGGCAACCCTGAAGTTGACCTGTCCAAAGTGATAGAAGGGCCTGTTGTTGAGGGCCGAAAGGGCCCTCGTTTGGGACTCGGGAATATACAAGACTAGGAGATGCCTAGTGCTTCCTAATGTGTCCCCTTCCTGAGGCTTTTCGTGCCTGACAATTCGCCAGGACGCAGTCTTCAGTGAGGGGTTGAATCCCTCCAACCGACGGAGCACCTCAGACGGGTCTTCCGGTTTGCCCGGGAAACACGCCGTAGCTCTCACCATCTTTTGGAGCAACTCAACCCCACCCACCTTAAGGGACGCACCTTCCCACGTCCCTGTCTCGACCACCGCTTTGAGTAGCCAAGCTCTAGCCGCTGGGTCGGCTGCCACAAATACAAGGACACTTCCTCTGCAGAAGGAGGTCACAAATTTTGGCCATTGGTCTGGGGACACTTTTCCAAGCGCCCTCCAGGTAGCCTCCCTGAAGATCTCAAACTGCTCCACTGTGAGCAATGGGTCCGGGTAGTTGGTGTCAGCCACCACCACCGTCAGGGGGTTGGTCCTCTGAGCGGCCGTCAGTCCAGCTCCCGGCGACTCTCTGTTTGTCGGCTGCTGGGCCGGCTTGTGCCTCTTCACAGGCCCAGCCACCCCCGGTAGGGTGCCCTCCGAGCCTCTACCTCTCTTCTGGGCCTCAGTGCTGGATGTCAGCCCCTTAGCTTCCGACGCTCCAGCTCCTGCAGCTGCTTCCCTAGCCTGCCGCGCTTTCCTCCTCAGTCTCCTTTTCTCGGAACCGTTGAGGCAGTTTTTCTTATTGGAGGGCCGATTGGCCTCTCCCAGTATCATGGCCTCGTTCAGAGGGACCGTCGATCCCTCAGCTCCCAAGGGAGCTGTGGTCACAGCCATCAAATGAATTTGGCTTGCCGGAGAGACAGATAGAGGGGTAAGGGTTAAGTTGGGCCCGTAAAGGCCAAACCCCTCACCTCCCTCCGCCACTTCCCTTCTTCCTCCTTCTCTTACATCATTCTTATTTTGTGTATCCATATAGATCCCACGAGAAGCTAGGAAAATAAAGGTCCGCCCCTGCAGAGCCCCGCATGCAGAGGTAAGTGTGTAATTACTCGGGGAGGTAGTCTGGTGTCCCCGAGAGGCCGTTCAGACACCTTCGTAACCCCTAGGTGCCAAAGTGCCATGAGCACGATCGCTCTACACCCACGGCTTAGGGGGGTGGTCACATTGAGTGAGCCACTCAATGTGCAAATATCCGCTTGCAAACCACCATAACAAAAACGGAGAGTTGTTTCTTAGTCGCTATGTCGGCCACAGGTCATTCCTGTCCCGTTTACAATCCTGTAAGTCGGTCTGGGAGAGGCCTCGACCCAGGGATCCAGAAGGCCCGTGTTAGCTAGGCTCTTTCACCCTTCTATCATACCGTAATCACACATGCCAGGAGAGCCCGTTTATAGGGATCCTTTCATTCATATGTTTTCAAAAAACTGATCTAACTCTGAAAATAATAAACATTTTTGAAATCAAGGAAAATTTCAAATAACTAGCGTACTTGACACAAGCTTCAAAAAATTCAAAACAATAATATTTTTATAAATGTTACTAAAACTTATTAAAATGTGAAAAATAATGATGTTTTGTTTAATTATGTAAGCATTTACACATACTTGAAGTTTTGCGACTTCTTTGCATCAACTTCTATTCTAGAGCTGAATATATGGAAAAAATTCTATCAAGCTGGTTCTATTCTATTATTCTATTTTTTTCAAAACTACGTCTTATTCTGAATAATTGAAAAAAGTACATCTTAATATCATTAAAATTACCAAATTTATGAAAATTCAAAGAAAGAAGGACAAAAATGTTCAATTTTGAATATCTCTTTAGATTTTTGAATGTTTACACAATTATTTTATGGTTTTTCCAAACATCTCAGAGAACGGATACTAGAATTTTCATGAAAATTACTAACAGTAGATGAAATTCTTCAGATGATTCGGTTTCTCCAATTATATTTTTCATCTTCCTTTGGAAGTTTCTTAATTTTTCTGGAGTGGAACTGTCAGCCTGAGAAGTTAAATTCATGTTTTCAAGAGAATATCAGTTTCCTATGCCTTTGGCCTTTTTTTAGTTTCCCCAAGTTACACACATCAGGTAGCTGGTGAAATGTGCCAAATATTGACCTTCGACTGTATTTGTAATGTTTGGAAAAAATTAGGCACTTCATATGAAAATAAGAAAGAAAATAGACGTAAATGTTTATATTAATAACAAAGTGTAATAAAAAAAATAGTTTCATCAACTGCCATTTTCCTAATAATTCAAATAAATATTTTGTACGCCTTTGGGCAGTTATAAATTGTTGCACCCGTATTTATTTTCAGGCTTCTGGAAGAGTTACTGATTTGGGACTGAGTGGCAGAGACTGAATGAGAACCCTGGAGCGGACAATTATATTGCCTGGATCAGTTACACTGGCCGCCCACAAGCGACATAAAACAAGCATAGAAAAAATAATTGCTAATAACAAATTATTTAATAATTTTGAAACTTTATTTCATATGTTATTGTGTTATTTGAATTTTTTTACTTATTTCAAGCTTTAGCTGAGCTTTCTAACACAATTTATAGCTGAGATAAGGTCCTCCTCTATAACTAACTCTGTAAGTTACAATTATTCAAATTTTTTAATTTTTATGACGCATACATTCACAGAAAATTTCAGGGAATTCACCTGATTTTTTCGCCTCATTTCTATTGATTTTTCAACAAAATTTAACAAGTCAAAGTTCACTGTCGTGAAATTGACGCTGTTGACCGTGTTTTTGTACCTTCGGCCAACTGCAACTTTATTTATAATTAATATATGACGGTGTCATGAATAAAGAATTTGTTCACAATAAAATTATCTTTACAGTGAAGTTTGTGACGTTCTTCAGCGATTTTTTTCACTGACTTATTCAAACTTTTGTAGAGAGGTCAACATTGTTGAAACCTATAGTAAGTGTGACAGAAATAGGTAGTTGTAGGAGTAGCAGTGGTGCAGGCAAGGTCTGCTGCTGTGAGTGCCGTTTCGGCAATAATTGAAAATCCCTTTGTATTTTCCGAAAAAGAAAATAATTTTTAAACATTTACGCACAACATTTTGCTCATTCGCACTACATACACCATTTTCAGAAGCCAAAAATATGCAATTTGCTTCAAGAATTATCTCCATACGTTCTTTAGTTTCCGAGGTGACACCTCGATATACTTTTGTTATCAACTTAATAATAAATCATTATTTTTGACTCTCAATTTCACCATTGTGCACAGAAAGGATCAAAGAAATGCATGTATTTTTTGCAGATTTTTTGTAATTTAATTTAGTATTCTGAAATTATCGTAAGATGATGGTACTTTTTCCTGCAACATCTACTACCTATATTTTCAGAATTTTGCTCTGCTATTTCCACTATAATCTGTACAAAAATCGAGGTATCTGAATTGTTTGGACAGATAGTAGTTATGTAGTCGAAACTTAGAAGACCCTGGCGCCGCCAGGGTACTTTTTTCGAAAGCCTAGTGGCGCCAGGCCACTTTCTTGTTGCATGAAAAGTGGGTCTAGTTAGCAATAAAAGGGCCATTTACACAGTATTAACAATTTAATTTTAAGGCAGTACGAGACCCAGCTTATGCCAGCAATACGTTATGAAATAGCTATTTGTGATACAAGTGCGCAAAATAGGCGATTGCCAACGAATGTAAATTTGTCAGCATGAGCCGGAGGCTCGAAGCACGAGTCGGAGGTTAGCGCACGAGCGAAGCGAGTGCGAAAACGAGGACGAGTGCGAAGAGCTGAAGGCGAATGCTGAAATCACAAGAGTCAGCAATTGCCTGTGCGCACGTGTATCACACGCTATTTTTTGCAACAACCTTCCGAGAAAGTTGTACTAAGAGAAAGACAAAGGAAGAATATTTACAGTTGCGGTGGTGGGGGAAGCGGTGAAACCCTCAGCGGAACGAAAACAAATTCTAAAAATACGAAATTTTAATTAAATTAAATCGAAATATATGAAAATAACTAATATACTATCTGGTGGAGTACACTCTTCACCAGTTTGATTCGAATCTTTATTTAAGTCCATCTTCTTTTGACAATGAGAAGGAAAATTTCACTTGCACTCTAAACACGTCGACTTTAACCTCGCACCTGTCATCAGCTGTTCGCTTGGACACTGAGCGCTGCTGTTGCTACGTTGCCCCCGAATTGTCGCGATGCGGAAAGTTGCTCATCTGCAAAGTGCGCATGCGCGTACATCCTGCCGATGTGGAAAGTATATAAGAATCGAACTGCGCATGCGCCAATATCATTCCCGCATTGTTATCCGGAATGAGTCACTTTGCATATAATTTAGCTACATGGAACGGAATACTTTCGAGGTGGGTGTTGCAAAAATACATTTATGGCAATCGATCATGGATTATAATAATGATTCAGTATTTTCTAAACACAGTGCAACATGTTTGTGGGATTTTCCCAAGTTGTAAATTGATTCTGATGACCGGATTCATTTCAAATCGTGCAGGCAGTCTATGCTCAAGTCACAGAATTATTTGCTATTCAAATATGTTGTTGTTTAAAGGGAATAAGATGACATATACACGGAGAGAGTTTTGGTACTAATATTTTTTTTAGCGCATATCCACAATTGAATTAAAATATAAGAATTTAGAGATAATAGTGGTACGGTTAAAAAAAGTCGAATAGTGACTATGCAAATGCAGACTAATGTCTCTGATTGGAATAAATCGTGAAAATATTAGACTCTTACATACCAAAAATTACAGTGTTTCTAAGTCGCTGTATTAAATTTGGTAATGAATTCGAATAACGAAAATTGGTATAGTGCTTTGAAAGAACCGAAATAAACCACTATACAAAAAATTGGATTTTATCTCCCCAATAATCTATATCTAAAACTTTGTGAACTAATCATTTACGTCGGCCGCTGGACCGAAAACCGGGAAATGACTGGAAATTTTTTGAGACCGGCAAAAACCTAGAAATGACAGTGAATTTATTCTTTCACAAGGAATTTTACAAACTTTTAGAAGAACAATCTATCAAATCACTTGGAATATCACAAATATCATATCACATGATATAATTCAATTAAAAGTATGTTCGATCTCAACTTTTTTTTTAAATGTTAAGTTCAATTGTCAACTGTTTCAATTACTACATCATTCAGTTCTTCTTTATACATAATGTGTCCCCTAAGGCTTTACATGACTTCCATTTCTTACAATACTTCCGTCTACCTATTTTATAAAATCTTATCCTTACTATTTACAGTTATTTACACCTATCCACAGAAAATCTTATATCTAGATCCTTATTTCTATTTTTCACGATAGCGCAATTTGGGACATGTTAGCGAACGAGTGAGCGAGTGATCAAAAGCGAGAGTGCAAGCGAGAGAGAGAGAGAGAGCGCGCGCGATAACGCAATCGCATCTTAATCTACTTATACTATTACATAACCATTACTACAAATCTTTACGCTTTTAATTTAAGCGACTTCCGTTTCCTTTTTCTTTCACTTCTCCCGTAACTCCATTTTGCCATTTTTTTGCATCCATTCTTTCATTCTTTCTCATTCGCTCCCTTAGCACCCTCTAACTCCTTCATCCACTCCTTCCCCAAACCATCATTCACTAGAATCTTTAACACATTCTCTTGCCAGCTTCCTTTATCTCCCATTCCTCTCCTACATCCTTCCCATACATGCTCCCATGTTTCCACTTCCCATTCACAGATTCTGCACTTCCTGTTCTTTTCTTTTCCCAATACATACCTGCCCTTACCTCGTTACCAAATCTAAATCTTGCTATTCTGGTCCATCTTTTCTCTCCCCATCCCTTTTCTGAATACTTTGGTACTCCTTCCTTTTTTATCATCTTACACCATTTATTATATTTTGATTCCTCAATCATCCCCCATCTTTCTATTGATTGTCTTTCCCTTTCCCTTTTTTCCACTTCTTCATAGTTTACTCCAGTCCCGTCTTCTATACCCGTGCAGAAATTGCGCCGGTTGGCCCTACCACAACAAGGTTTCTGGTCGGATCCCGGTCGGGCTACCTCTGGTTGGGTTTCATGGTCAGGAACCGGTCGGGAATCGGCCGGGCTACATTTATCTCGAATCACCTAGTCGGGAGCCAGCCGGTTACTGGCCGGGCCAACCCTGGTTAGATTTCATGGTTCTGCGCCTGGCGTCAGCGTAGACACTTGCAAGTTTCAGTTTCGCACATCGAACGAGAATGCACGTTGCCCTCATGTCGCGTCGTCTCCACGAAGTTCGAAAATAAAATCCGTTATTAAAATCAACCTTATTTCAGTAATCAGTTTGAAAACCCCGCTTACTGCGCGAATGATTATTATTTCATATTAAATTATATTGTTGTGTATTCATTTTTTCCTTTCTTCCTTCCTAACCTCAACTTACCACGTGGTTTCCCAAATAAAACAATTGCTAGAAGATTCTAGCATCAGAGATTTGAACTCTACTCTAATTTCCTCGCGAGAATTTGTTAACTTGATTTTACATTTAGAGTTCACCGTATTCTTTACGATGAGCATTAAAAGAAAAACCAAGTTAGCAATTTCTCGCCTGAAGCCAAACATTTTTTAACCGTTCTGTGGCCGGGTTACCCGACCGGATCCCGGCCGGTATGAAAGCCGGAATCCGACTCGTTTACCGTGAAGTTTTTAGGCGGATCCCGGGCAGTATCTTGGACCGGCGCCCGGTTTAAACTGGGGCTATCTGGCCGGCTCCCGGTCGGATCCCTGTTACCATTTCTACACAGGTATCTCTAGCCCTAAAGAACTCCCTCCTTTCTTCTTCCCATCTTGTTACTTCCATCTCCCTCCCTCTCCTTTCTTCTACCTCCATCAAACACTTTCTCGCTAACTCCCTGCGCTTTCCCTCCCTCAGCTTCGTCTCAAAATTCCATGCCCTCTTTCCAGCTCTGGTACTTAGTTTATCCCTTTGCGCTTCTTCTCTCACTATATATCCCGGTGTCCTCCACTCTACCCCTAGCGTCCACTTTATATACCTTTCTTGTAAACTCTCAATCTCTTTCCTTTCTTTCCATCCCCATATCTCTGCTCCATAACCTAATACCGGCCATACCAGTGTATAAAATAACCACATTCTCCTTCTCCAATTTTTTTCAAACCTTCATTTTCCTATCCCCCATATCTGTTTCATTACCCCTGGTGCCTTTTTTATCCTTTCTCTTATATAAGCTCTATGATCTCAATTTGCTTGCAAACTATATCCCAAATAATAATAATAATAATTTTGTTCCCTTCCATTTCTTTCGTCCATTCTTTCTTTTTTCCCCTCCTTTTCTAAACCTCATTATCTTTGCAACGAACACTGCTATCATTGCCCCTTTCTCGCTGTTAATCCTCTTATTTACTAAATTGTTCAGAACATATATATTGTCCATTTTTTTCCACAAATTCTTTTTTAAACCTCTCGGATAAAACAGTCACATATACTTCATAGAGTGTTGGAATTAGTGTCACTCCTCTATAATCTTTAACCTCCTCCCCTTTGCCTTTCTTCACTATTGTTTATCACTACTCCTTCTTTCCATAACTCTGGCCACCACTCTCCTCTCCATACTCTGTTGCACATTATCCATGCCCATTCCTTTAATTCTGTCCCCTCATATTTCCAGACTTCATTTGAAATCTCATCTATACCAGGTACCTTTTCATCTTTCATCATCCCTGATACCTTGACTATTTCCTCCCTCGTGATGTCCTCCTGCTCATCTGTTTCCATACCATCTTTTCCTCCTTTCCTAACTTTCCTCTCTATCCCTCCTAGTAATTCCATAAAATATTTTTTCCATTCTACCATCTCAATATCCTGATTTACTCTTTTCCTTCTTTTTTTCTCTTTATTTACCACCTTCCAAACCCCTTCTCCCGTCCTAGCCTTCACCGCTTCTTCTTTAAACCTTTTATTTTCCTCCTCTTTCTTTTGATCACACAACTCAGTATACTCCTTTTTTCTCCTATATTCTTCTCCACTACTTGTCCCTTTTCTTCATTTTCTGAATTCCCTTCTCACTTCCTTTTTCTTCTGTTTACATTTCTCTTCCCATCTACCTCTATCCCCTCCTTCACTAACTTCTTTTTTGCTTGTGCACTCTAATACTCTTTTTGTTTCTCCTATCATTATTTCCATTTCCTCGTTTACATTTCCTTCTCCCATTTTCATATTCCTTTTTCCTTGAACTGTTCTTTACCTTCCACTGGCCAATCCCCTCTTCCTGCTCTTTTTACTTTTACTTCGTTTTTAGCCTTATTGTTATTACTCATTTCTCCCTCTACTGTCACTATTATGGGAAAGTGATCCGAATCTATGTAATTCTCTACCTCTAGTTTCCTAACCTTCTCTCTTACCTCGGCGTCCACTACCACATAATGAATTACCGTTCCCCTCTTTCCTCCTGAACGTGTATATTCCCTTTCCTCACCCCCCTCTATACTTCTGTTTAGGATAAACCCTCCCATCCCATATCCCATATCACGGTTGACATAAACCCCCACTATCTTCCACCTCTCTCCTACCATATTTATCTCTTCTGCTAATCATCCTTCTTTATGTTCTTTCAAGTCTTTTTTATCCTTCTCTGTTATACATTTGTTCCTTACTCCCATCACCATTCCTCCCATTGCTCTGCCTTTGTTATTCTTCCTCTTTGCTTTTTGTACCTGCCATTCGTAACCTCTTGGTAATCTTCCCCTTACTCTTTCTTATCTTTACTCATCTAGCCACGTCTCCATCATTACTTCTACATCACATTGTGTCAGATTTTTCATAAACTCCCTATCATTTCTTTCTAAGCCTACTATATTCGAGTAGCATATCGTCCAATTTTCCCTACTTTCGTTTTTCGTCTCTATTTGTTTTCTACTATTTCTTATTTCCTTATCTCCTGTTCCTTTCTCTTCTAGTTTTCTGTCACTTCAGTTTTTACTAACTCTTCCCTGTCCTCGTCCCAGTTCCACCATGCACCTTCTATCTGTATTCTCCCATACTTAACCCATGTTTTTCTTTCCTTTTTTCTTTCCTCTTCGGCTATTTTCCTTAACTTATACTGCATCTTCCTTTCTACCCATGTCAAATCATCCTCTATTCTCTCCAAGCTTCCATATAATACCCTCTTCTTTGTCATCACTTCCCTCTTATATTCCCATTTCTTTAGTTTCACCAGTACCATTCTCTCCCCTCTTTGCTCTTCCCTTCCGACACTTCGCCCTTCCTCTATCTCTACTTTAGCATCAATCCTTTTTAGTACTTCTTCCACTCCTTCCATCAGCTCCTTCCCCTTTAATCTTAGACCCTTTATCACTATCTTCCTTTTTCTTTCTTTCTTCTCTCTCTTTCTTTTCTATTCTTTGTTCTATTTTTCTCAGCCTTTCCTTCTCCTTATTCCTACTCTTCCCAACTCCAAACTCCCAGTTTGAGCTTTCCATGTTTTTTATTCTACCTCCCAACACATCTACCTTTTTATTAGGCTCTTCCTTTTTTTCTGGTCTTTGCTCCAACGTCTGCATCCTTTTCTCTAGCTTTTCCCTGACTTCTTCCCATTTCCTAATTTCTTTCCTAAGTTCGGCTATTTCCCGCCTAATTTCTTTCCTTCTACAAAACTATGTTTTTCCGGCGGCGATCTGAACATTTTTGGATTTTTCAAGCTTGACCCTATATCTTCCTTGTCCTCACTGCTTCCCCTCACCCCTCTCTTTCTTTTGATAAATGCCCTAATCGATCCCACGCTCTTCGCCCTCAATCTATCCTTTTCTACCGTTTTCCTATACTTTCCCCTTTGCCCTCCTTTCTTTGTTCACCCCTTTCGCTGTAATGAAAACTTCCTGATCTAAATCCCTGCTTTCCTTGCTGGTACTCGCTCCGCTAGCCATGAATCCAATTCAAACGATCCCGCCTTCTATCATTCTCTGTCTCTATCTATTGTAGAGATGGGGAGTGACCGTCATCTGACCGATTTCATGAAATTTGACCGTCACCTGATGGTCAGCCTGAAATCGATGAAATCATCTACTTACGCGAAAATTGGTTGTATTTTCATTAATATGAATCATCAGGTACGTTTTCAATTAACGTAAGAAGGTTTATTTTTCCAGCGGATATCAGATAAAAGTTTTGAATATAAAAAGTACAGTTTCCTGCTAACATAACCTATAAAGCACTAAGTTACAATTGTTCTAATGGTTCGAATAAATACGTAAAATTGAAAAAGGCTGAATTCATAGGTAAATTTAGTCTCGACGGATATTAAATATATTAATTTAAGGATAAATTTAATATCCATATATTATAACATTCAGGATATATTTGCTATATATGTATATCACTTTAATACAGACAGAATACAATTATTGCATGTATATATCTTTTAAAAATGAATGCACTTTAACTCTCTATAAATTTTGTACAATTTGTTACTTTGGATTTGACATGGAGGGAGAGAAAAAGGAGATGGCAAATAGAGCAGAGGGCATGGGTAGAGAGGAAAAAGGGGCGCACGGTATGGATACTGAGAGACAAGATATTGATAAATGGGGAGGAATGGTTCTGGGACGAAAAATCAGAAGAAATGAGGAAAAAGGAAAAAAGAGTTGAGAAAGGTAGGGAAAAGGAAGCGGCAAAAGAGTGTACAGGTGAAGCAGAGGGGTTTCCAAACGGCAAGGCAGAAGAAAAGTGAGTAAAATAGGTGAGGGAAGGGAAGAGAAAAACGTGAGAATAGCTTTCTGGAATGTGTCAGGTTTGAAGAACAAGAATAAAGGATTTTGGAGAGAGTTAGAAAAGCGGGATTTGATTATGATGAGTGAAACGTGGGCGGATGAGAAGGACTGGAAGGGGATGAAAAAGATGTTACCGAAAGGTTATTTGTGGAAGATGCAAGAAGCAAGAAAGGAACACGTTAAAGGGAGAGGGATGAGCGGCATGGTCTCGGGAGTGAGAAAAGAATTAGCAGTAAAAGGTAAAAAAAGGGGGACAAGGAGGAAAAGAATGGAACAATGGTAAGAAGGATTATAATTGGAGAAGTCA
This sequence comes from Andricus curvator, assembly GCA_932195095.1. Lineage (NCBI taxonomy): Eukaryota > Metazoa > Arthropoda > Insecta > Hymenoptera > Cynipidae > Andricus > Andricus curvator. The sequence goes on from CAKNYM010042692.1 coordinate 62,728, forward strand.
AAATAGCGGTGGTTTGTGTATATAGAAGAAAAGGGGAAGAGGAAGGTTGGGGAGTAATAAGGAGGTGGATGGAGGAAAAGAATGAAGAGCTTGTTTTCATAGGACGTGACTTGAATGCATGGACTGGCGAACAAGGGGGAGGGATTTGGGATCAAGAAAAGGAGGCTTATATAAGGAGCTCCAAACATAGCTAGATAGACCGGGAGGGGAGGAGGTTACTAGACGTAATAGGAGAAATAGGATGGTTTATATGTAATAGCAATATGAAAGGAGATGAGGAAGGAGAGATCACATTTATAGGTAAGGGAGAAACAACAATAGACTAAATCCTGGCGAAAGAAAGAATGAGGAATATGATAGGGAGTATGAATGTGGGGAATGAGATGGAGTCCGAGCACTTCCCGGTAATAGCTACACTTAAAGCAGGCGTCCGTAAGAGCGGCAGAGGGAGAAAGGAAAGAGGGGGAGAAAGGAACACGAAAATGGGAGTCTGGGGGGTAGATAAATTAAAAGAGTTTAAAAAAAAATGGAAAAGGAGAATGTTAGGTATGAAAAAGAGGAGGGTGCATACTCGTTAATTGGAAGGTTGAAAGGGTCGATTGAGAAGGTAAGGGATGAGATAGGTACAAAAGAAGAAAGAGAAGATGGAAAGAGAGGCTGGTGGGACGAGGAATGCACGGAGAGTAAAGACTGAATGAAAGAGTGTGTAAGAAAATGGAGAAAAGGAGAAATGGAGAAGGGGGAGTACAACAGGAGAAAAAGAGAACATGAAAGGATGCTGAAAATACAAGGAAGAAGTAGAAAACGCGATCAAAGAAGGTAGGGTTTGGGACGTGATAAATAGGAAAAAAGGAGGAAGGAAGGGCGTGAATGAAGAAATAGAAATGGGTGAGTATACGGATTATTTCAAGGGTCTGTTAGGGGAAGAGCAAAATAGGATTAAGGGGGGAAATAGAAAGATAGTCCAGGGAGAAATGGAGGAAGGGAACGAAATAACAAGAGAAGAAGTGGATGAGGCAATAGATAGACTAAAAAGAAACAAGGCTACAGGAGAGTATGGCATGGAGAACGAAGCGATGAAATATGGAGGAGAAGGGGTTAGGGAAGGGATGTGGAAGATCTGCAACAAGGTCTGGAAAGGAGAAGGGCGGCCGGAGGAGTGGATGACAGGGCTGGTAGTACCGCTTGTCAAGAAAGGGGTGGGCATGAAGGTAGAGGAGTACAGAGGGATCACTCTCATGCCAGTGGGCTATGAAATATATATAGAAATTCTAAGAAAAAGGTTAAAGAGTCAGATAGAAGAGAAAGAAAGTATCCCACACAATCAGACGGGATTTAGAAAAGGGATGGGGATAATAGATAACATTTACGTACTCAACTACTTGGTTAATAGAAATTTAGGGAGAAAAAGAGGGAAATTAGGACATTTTTACTGAAACCAGGATTAGGGTGAAGATAGGGGGAAAAAGGATGGAGGTTTTTTAGGCAGAAAGAGGTCTAAGGCCAGGGTGCCCGTTGAGTCCGCTACTCTTCAATATGCTGCTGGCAGACTTAGAGGAGAAGCTAAAGGAGAAAGGGAAAGGGGGAACGATTTCGGGTACAAGCAAACTATACTCTCGAGCATACGCGGACGACGTAGTTCTATTAGCAGACGATGAGAAGGGGTTGCACCTAATGATGAGAATTTTCGAAGAGTATGTGGGATCAAAAGAACTGACGGTGAACGTAGGGAAGACCAAGGTGATGTGCTTCAGAAGTAAAAAGACCGAAATAGGTTACGTTTGGAAGGTGAACGGACAAACAGTGGAAAGGGTGGAGGAGTTCTGTTACTTAGGTTTTTGGTTTGAGGCCGGAGGGGGAAACGTGGTGCAGGTGAGGTAAAGAATCGAATGTGCGAGTAAAGTAATGGGCCAAGTATGGGGTATAGGAAAGAGAAGGTTCAATTACGATTGGAGAATGAGGGTTTGGTTGTCTGATGCGTTGGTCTGGGCGGTGTTGTGTTATGGAGTGGAGATCTGGGGATGGAAGGAACATAGGAAAGTGGAAAGCATGCATGAGAGATTTCTGAGATGGGTAATGGGGGTTAGTTGGAGTTGCCCAAAATGCATGTTAAGGGAAGAATGAGGAAGGGAGAAAATGATAACTAGACAAATGAAGAGAGCCTGGAGCTTTGAAGAGAAGTTGAAAAGGGGAGAGGGGAGAAAAATAGCACAATTATGCTTGGACGAAGTTCGGAACAAGGAGACGAGAGGCAATTTGGGAAATTCGAAATGGGAGGAAGAAAGGAAAAAAATTAGGAAGGTTTGTGATATAAAAGAAGGGGTCCTGGATTGGCAGATCATAGAATTAGAGCTATTAGTAAGACAAATGGAACAGGGTGATACGGTTTAGAATGGGAGAAGGAGTGAGAGCTTGATAGATACTGGATGGAGGAAGAGGACAATCTGTGCAGAGTATGTGGATACGAAATGGAGTCATGGGCACATGTGTTAGAGAGGTGTGCAGGAGAGGAAAATGGACAGTTGAGTGTGGATGAGTGTGTGAGATGAATTTTAGATGGTAATGGACAGGGAGTGGCGTGGATGAAGAAATTGGAAGAAATAAGAGAAAGCAAGGGAACAGGGCAAAGCCAAACGGGTAATCCTATTAAAAGAAATTAAATAGCAAAAAGTTAACTTTTAAAATTGTTGAAAATGTATTTTATGGTAAGAGGAAACGGAAGCCATGGAATATCGCTCATTTTAAAGTTTAAGAATTATTAGTATCAAGATAATTGTTATTTTAAGTAAGGCGAAGCATTATAATATAAGCAGCGGTTAAGTTAGATTAAGGATGGAATTTAAATATATGTACAGGGAGCGGAGGCCCTCAAACCCGTAAAAGGGAGAGCTTAAACATACATAGATACATACATACAAGTGAAAATTAATATATTCATAATTAAACGCTTTTATTCAATTTAAAATCCTATTCAAATATTTTTTTCAGTCTAAAGTATTCCATTCTTAACCCATTCAATTTGAAAATTTTCAAATGAACAAAATTTCAAAATAAGCAATTATAAATTAAATATTCAAAACTAAACAATTTGAAACTGAATTGTTTGAAACAGAAAACCTTGAATGGTAAAAATTTCAGAGTGGAACATTTAAACTTCTAACGTTACAATTTTTATTGTAACGTTAAATAACAATATTAATTTGAAACGACCAAAATTAAAATAAATTTTGGTATTTAATTTTTCCCCAATTTCAAGAGGAACTTTTTTGGTTTTAAATTTTTATTGAGTGGAACAATGGAAAGTATTTATTGTAATTTTAAAATTTTTATCAAGCTTCAAATGAGGAAAGTTTAGTTTTTAATTTTTGTTAAATTGGCAGTACATTTTATATTTTTAAGGTTTTTAGGTTTTAAGGTTTCATTTTTTTCTGTTCAAGATTTTTATTGTGTTTAAGGAAAGAATTTTTTATTTTAAATTTGTTTCTTAACTGAAAGAGGATAATTTAAAAAATATATTTTTATTGAGTAGGAGGGGAGGAAATTTTTATTTTAAATTTTATCTGAATTTTTTTTATTTTTTTATTTTTATAGAACTTGAAGGGAGCCAATTTGTGTTTTCGAGTTTTTCTAAATAGGAAGAGGCATTTATTTTGTTTTGAACTTTTTTATTGCGTTGGAAGAGGGACATGTTTCATTTTTTAACATTTTTATTAATGCGAGTTGAAATGGAGGATTAGTTTTAATTTAGAGCATTTAAAACGATAGCGTGGATTCATATTTTTTAACCAGGAATCTTTGAACTGTTCAATTTATAAACATGTAAAAGTTAAAGTTTTGCACTTTAATTGCTCTTAATTGAAAATTTTCAATTGAAACGTGTTAAAAGATTCTATTTTATATGTGTAAATTATTGAGAGTTTAAATGAATAATTTCTGAATAAAAATTTGTTTAAGTTTTAATTCACACTGCACTATTTACAAACATTTTTGTACTACAAACACGTATCATTAAAACTTTTGGCAAGAAATCGCAGATCACGAGCTGGATGCAGTCGCACAGTGAGAAAAAAAGGTCTTTTTTGGTTCAAAATAACATACAGCCCAAAAATATTGACAGACTTGAACAAAAAAATTTTTAAAAAAAGCTGATAAGAGTTCTAAGAGAGTTGTCGGGCCTGATTTTGAAATTATGCTTTCAATTTTTTATAAATAAACAAATATGACCAAAAAATGGCCATTTTTTCTATTTGATGTTCCCGGAGCTCGTGAAGAACAGAAAAATGGTTGAAATCGCCTGAGTTTCATAGAGTAACATTAGCGGAAGATGTTCCAATATTATATAATGAATAAAAAAAATTCTAAAAACAAATTATTTGTTGAAAGAGTGTTTTCCACGATTATCCGTAATTTTACGTTTTTTAAAGTTATATTGCAAGAAATTTGAATAGAAGCAATATTATAATCACGAAGGAATAGTAAGGGGTAGTATCCCTGTAAGTGGGGAGTGGGACGAGCAAGATCGTGCACATGCGCACTGGCGATTGCCATGTCAACGATGTCAATGTTCTTTAAAACTTAATTCATCCGTGAATTTACTTACACTTTCTCGTTTCAAGCCTGTAACACAATATTCACAGAAATAATACGTTTTCAATATGAATCAACAGCTATATAACTAGACGTTCAAAAATGTATATAATTTTGTACATTTTCATTATTATAAAATAATAATCACATGCAATTATTTAATGCTCATAAAATATAAAAATTTTGCACATAATAACCTACAATATTTTTTTCACTGAAATGAACTTTATCCCTTACTTACGTAATTCATAAATTATTATAATAATGTTATTGTAGTACTTACACTTTCTAGATCCTCTTCGTATTTTTGATGCCATTTTCCTTCTCATTTTTAATTCAGGAACGTGACATACACCAAACAAAATAAAAACACAAACGAACATAACCTACATATGCATCGAGATGTCAAAATATAACATAGGGGAGTGGGTATAACACATGACTGAACAGCTCTGCGCATGTGCAGGATCTTGCTCTCAAGTTTTCATTCATGACAAGCATTAACGAATTCTTAGACGTCGCTCGTCCCACCTTTGCTCACCAAATACATAGGGTGATACCACTCCTTACTATTCCTTCGTGATTATGATACAGGAAATTTCTCTTCAGATTATAATTGTAAATTTTATGAACAAATTTAATAAACAAATGCATTAATCAGGCATTTTTTGACAGAAAAATTCGTTTTATTCAATGTCAATTTTTTAAATTAGGAACTTCATGATAATTTTAGCAAAATTCATAATTTTTTGGTTAATATTATGACTTTTTGAAACAAATTTAACCTTCATCCATTCGCGTGGGCGGTCAAGTGACCGCCTTTTTGGAATTTCGAATATCGCGCTCACCAGTGAGCTTTGGGTGAGTTGGGAGGGGCATGTATTCTTCAGTTACACTTACGACCGCTATTTCCGACACAAGTTAGATTGACCCACCCCCCTCATTCCACTCAATCCAGTTCCAAACTCGGAGACACAGAGGTCGGGCGGTCTGGTGATAGTCGTGCGAACGTCGACGGGAA
>CAKNYM010042692.1:68345-82187 GCA_932195095.1 Andricus curvator
TTTAATTAGGAACTTTATGATAATTTTACCAAAATTCATAATTTTTTAAATAATATTATGATGTTTTAAAATAAATTTAATAAACTAATGCATTATTTAAGGTTTTTCGGCAGAAAAATTCGTTTCTTGAATGCCAGTCCTTTCAGTTGGGAACTTTAAGACAATTTTAGCAACATTTATAATTAGTTGATAAATTTTATGATTTTTTAAACAAATTTAATAAAGAAATGCATTAATCAGGCACTTGTCGAAAGAAAAATTCGTTTTTTTCGTTGTCAACTTTTTTAATTAGGAACTTCATGATAATTTCAGCATAATTCATAATTTTTAAATCAATTTTATGATTTTTTAAAACAAATTTAATAAACAAATGCATTAATCAGGCATTTGTCGACAGAGAAATTCGTTTTTTCCGTTGTCAACTTTTTTAATTAGGAACTTTATGATAATTCCAGCAAAATTCATAATATTTCGATTAATGTTATGATTTTTTAAAACAAATTCAATAAACGAATGCATTAATCAAGCATTTTTTGACAAAGAAATTCGTTTTTTTTCAATAATGTCAATTTTTTTAATTAGGAACTTTATGATAATTTTAGCGAAATTCATGATTTTTTTATTGATATTATGATTTTTTTAAACAGATTCAATAAACAAATGCATTATTTGGTGTGTTTCAGCAGAAAAATTCGTTTTTTTGAATGCCAGTCCTTTCAGTTGGGAATTTCATGACAATTTTAGCAACATTTATAATTAGTTGATAAATTTTATGATTTTTTAAACAAATTTCATGAAGAAATGCATTAATCAGGCACTTGTCGAAACAAAAATTCGTTTTTTCGTTGTCAACTTTTTTAATTAGGAACTTCATGATAATTTCAGAAAAATTCATAATTTTAAATCAATTTCATGATTTTTTTAAAAAAATTTAATGAGCAAATCCATGACTGGGGCATCTGTCGACGGAAAAATTCTGAGAAACTTAAACTGAAAGGACTGAGATTGAAAAAAACAACTTTTTCGTCGACAAATACTCAAATAATGCATATATTCAATGAATTTGTTTAAACATCATAGAATTTATCAACTAAGTATGAGTGTTAATGAAATTATCATTAAGTTCCCAATTAAAAAGACTGAAATACAAAAAAAAATTTCCATCGAGAGATTCCCGAATAATGCATTTGTTTATTAAATTTTTTTCTAAGTTTTATCAACAAATTATGAACTTTGCTGAAATTATCATGAAGTTCCTAATTAAAAAAGCTGACATCGAAAAAAACGAATTTTGCTGTCGAAAAATGCCTGATTAATGCCTTTGTTTATCAAATTTGTTTTGAAAAATCATAAAAATTTTCAACTAATTATGAATGTTGCTGAAATTGTCATGAAGTTCCCAACTGAATGGACTGGCATTGCAAAAAAACGAATTGTTCTGCCGAAAAATGCCCAAATAATGGATTTTTTAATTAAATTTGTTGAAAGAAATCATAAGATTAATCAACAAATCATGAATCTTGCTAAAATTATCATAAAGGTCCTAATTAAAAAAACTGACATTGAAAAAAACTAATTTTTCTGTCGAAATATGCCTGATTAATGCATTTGTTTATTAAATTTGTTTGCAATATTAACAATAATAATCTCAAGAAGATATTTTTTCATATAATATTGGAACATCTTTAACTAATGTTACTCTATGAAACTTAGGCGGTTTCAACAATTTTCCTGTTATTGGCGAGCACTGGGAACGTCAAATAGAAAAAATTGCCATTTTTTTCGTCATATTTGTTTAATTATGAAAAAATTGAAAGCATAATTTAAAAATCAGGGCCGACAACTCTCTTAGAACTCTTATCAGCTTTTTTTTTTAAATCTGTTGTTCAAGTCGGTCAATATTTGTGGGCTGCTCCGTGGGCTGTATGTTATTTTGAACCAAAAAAGTCATTTTTTCCCACTGTTAGTCGGTCTGATGGTTTGATTGTCGCGTACTCGGCTATAGACGGAACAGCTCGGAAACCTTCGGGCGTTTTTAGTATAGTCTGGATGGTCTTTTAGAATTCTCGCAAATCTCGGTTGCAGATATTACTATTAGCTGCTCTCATTTCAATACGCATTCTTATTTAAGAATACTAGAATTTCGTACATTTCATATAACTTATGTTACTTAGAATATTGACTATTGAACATATTTTTTACAAAACTTGTTATTGACCATTATCACTGTTTCACCCTCACCATTTTCAAACAGTAAATAAGATTTTTTCTAAACGTGAATACTAATTTTTGCTCCGTCAAGTTTATTATAATACATACAGAAATACCATCATCTATTATTATAGTAGGAATATTTATAGCAGTACCCCGATTATCCCTAAATTCTTACATTTTATTTTAATTATAGATATAGAATGAAGCAAAAATATTGATATTGAAGTGTGATCTTTTTTAATATAATATAGGTATCTTTTGTTTTTGATTCTGATATAATTTCTCGTCCTCTTTTGAAATTCGTTGGAAAATCTTTAAAAAGTACAAAACTGATAAAATGGCGGCGATTTTTCTAAAAATATTCAAAATCAATTTATTCAAAATTCTACCGTTTTTTTCCTCGTATTTCTAGATTCCTCCCAATGTGAACATTATATTTCATAATATTTTGCTTTGTGCTTGCGCCTAGGAAAGAAAGGAGAATTTTTATGTCTGAAAAAGGAAAATTCACGGTTTTTGCCAAAACGACACAAGATAAAAAAAACTGCCCGCTTCGCGGGCACATTCTCATGGCGCGCTTCGCGCGCGGCTCGCTTCGCTCGCAAGTTTGAGCGCGCCTAGGGCGCGCGACTGTTGGATCTCGCGCTTCGCGCTCGATTATGTATTCACCTCGCGCTACGCGCTCGGGCGTATTTGCATCGTGCTTTACGCTAGGCTCCTCTAGATTTTTGAACTTCGTGTTCGACTTCGATGAAAAGAAAAAGTTTGTTTGCAAATATTATAAAATTATCAAAACCTCTACATATTAAGTGATTGTTAAATTTATTTTTATTTTAGACTGAAAAGGAACTTTATTTACTCAAGGTTCTATCGACCTTAAGGAATACATTCTCATCCAGACACTCGCGCTTCGCGCTCGATATTTGATTTAAAATCATTTGAACCGTATGATAGAAACAAAAAAGTTTGAGCGCACTTACGGCGTGCGATTTGGTAAATACACTGAGCGCGCACTTTGTGCTTCGTATTATATGTTCTTCATATACAAATTACTAAATTTGTATTTGATTTCAAATGAAAAGTAATGATATAATTCAGGCGACAAATTTTATCAGTTAACATTTTATTTTAGCTTGTGCCGTTTATCAAAAAAGTTAATTTTTTCATTTTGAATGTATTCTTACCACAAAAATTGATTACGGGTGTGTAAGTCTTTTTTGAATGCACAATTTTTGTTCATTTATATGTTTTCGTACCTTGCATTGTTTTTTCAAAAATTTGATTTTTTTTACTGTCAATGTTATTTTCACGAATAAAACAAAAACCACGCATCCTATCGGAACATAAGTCACAATAAATTTGTACCTCTTCCTTGGATGAACAAATTTTGTTTCGGTCGTTTTTTCGTAGCTGGTAATATTCGTCTGAAAATTTGATTTTTCTATTTTCAATGCTGTTTTTTACGAATAAAACAAAAACTACGCGTCATATCAAAAAGTGAATAATAAGAAATTTGTAGATCTTTTTTAGGTGCACAATTTTTGTGAGATGATCTTTTCTGGTATCTTGCATAGTTTGACAGCAAAATGGCTTTTTTGATTTTTCATTAATTTTTTGTGCGATCAAAATTTGAATTTTTTATTTTTCGAAAAATTCAAAAAGTTGTTATGAAAATATTATAGGGTGTTTAGGAATCAACGTTTTTCTCCTCTTGACTTTTTTTTTCATATCGTGCGTTTTTCGGCTTAAAATGTTCATTTTCGTTTGTTTTTTGTAATTTTGAAAATGCTATAACTCCAGTAATTTTTTTTTTATCACGAAAAGTCATGAGAATATTTTGTTCGACATTTTGCGTACTACTAATAACCGTACATAGAATTTTCAAATCTTCCAAAAAAGTGGTCTCAAAAATTTTCAAAATGTGCTCACTTTTTGGATTTTCATCCAAAATAGCTGGTTAACGAACTCGTTCTCTATTTTTCGGCCATAAAAAAGTGTGCCAAAGCTCAATCAAATCTGATCATTTTTTCGAAAGTTATCGTGGCTACAGACAGACAGACAGACAGACTACAGACAGACAGACACCTTCGTAAAAATCGTTTTTTCTAGTTCAGGGGGTCTCAAAACGTGGAGATTTGATGAAAACCGACTATGTAAAATTTTACATAAAACCAATACCTTCTCATTAGAATGAGAATGTAAAAAAAGTATTGCAAATAAAATTCTTTCTCTAAAAAATTTCTAGAAAAATTTATCTTGACTCTTTTTTCTATCTCGCGTTATTTTCGAGATTTTTTCTAAAATATTTTCCAACTTCATTATTTTATCACCAAAACGTTGATAAAACTGTTAGATCAAGTCCTTTTTGGTTTTTTCTTAGAGCACAGAATTGTATTCTTGAGAAAAAATATCCTAATGGATTTTATACATATTTTCGCAAAAATCTTAAAAATTAACGCGAGATAGAAGAAAGTGTCAACAGACATTTTTCTAGAACTCTTTTACAGAAAAAATTTGGTTTTCTTGACTTTTTTCATGGCAAGGTTGTTATAGCAGAATCAATCGAGGACTTGCAAAGAATGTTGAGCAAACTAAATACAAGCATGAAGAACATCGGCCTCAAAATTAACGTAAATAAAACAAAAATCATAGTGTTTGAAGGAAAAGTTTAGAAAAAAATGTGCAACATTATCCTAAATGATGAGAGATTAGAACTAGTTGATAAGTACATATATCTTGGTAGCCTATTCACTAGTGACGGGAAGATAGATGGGGAGTTAGATAGACGCATAAACGAGGGTCAGAAGGTTATTGGTAGAGCAGGGTCCATTCTCAGAAGTAAAAATATACAAAAAAAAAGCTAAAATGGCAATACGTAATTCTATATTTGTACCGACTGTGCTGTACGGTAGCGAGACATTGTACCTGTCAAGAAAAAGATAAGAGTAAAATTAACGCGATTGGCATGAAACCTGTGCGCACAATTTGCGGGGAAACACTGATGGACAAAGTGAGAAACGAAATATTCCTCAAAGAATGTGGTGCAAAATAGACAATAGTTGACACATTGGAAAGAAATCAGTTAAGATGGTTCGGACATGTTGAAAGAATGAAAGATAAACGTCTAACGAAACAAGTGTATGAAGGTAAAGTGAATGGCAGAATGCCCAGAGGCAGACTGAGAAAAGAATGGTTAGAATGTGTGAATGAGACCTTAATCCGAAAAGACATAAGAAGCCATAGAAACAGTAGAGCTTGCATGAAAGAAAGCATGGACGTGAAGGATGCTAGATAAGTATGCCAGGACAGAAAAGTGTGGCGACAAATAATTTATAAAAAGAATGTGAGTATAGTGAATGACGCCTGAAACAAAAGACCTTGGATACTAATGAGCCCGAGTGGGGAACCTCACATAACAACCTTGTGAAGCTCTTCACTTGGTGTAATCGTTACAGAGATTGATTAGCAACCTGGGTCGGAGCAGTGTTGCGGAACGAACGTGCTATTTGAATAAATGACACGAAAATTGTAGATCAATCTAAAAAATCTATACCTCCTTCCCAAAACTACTATTTTCCAACTGAGCGAGTCACGCCTACCCCGAAAGGGAAATGGCTTAATGGTATAATAATATAATAATACTAAGAGAAATGATGATGATGATGTTTAAACTTATGTTTTATGTTCCGTGTGATGTCTTTTCATACTATTGGGTTGGCAAGAAAATAATAAGACACTCCCAAGTGTTTTAACATTAGGTTATTTATTTATTTGTATTTCATGTTTAATCAACAATATATATTTAGCAACAATGAATCCAAAGTATAGACTCAAGGACTTGTTGCCATCGCTCGGGTAGAGACTGTATCCCTGCTGCTCAAAACTCCGGGGGCTGACAGTCAAAGAACGATTGATGAGCACATTCATTTATTTTACATGGAAAATAACAGCATGAGGTTCTCCTATTCAAAAACAGGACACCTAGAAAATGATACCGTAAAAAAAGAGATCTCTAGTTTTTACAATGTGGTAGTCGAATGGTGCTAAGTCAGGCGAATAGGCAGGATGTGGTACCGTGTCCTAGCCGAGAAAGAAAGAACCTAGGGAAATGTTACTATAACTAGGGAAGTGTCTCATTATCTTTTTGCCAACCCAATAAAAAAACATATTCAAAGTTTCTGAAGTTTTTCATACACTGTAAAAAAAGTTGGTGTAATTTTACATCTTACCACGATGGAAATTATTTGACCTACGTGCGACGATGTAAATTTACACACTTTTGTAAAAAAAAATGCAGGACGTAAATTGTCAGGACCACATTTCAATTTTGAGGTTATGTTCGTGAGGTTATAAATTTTCAAACACTGTATCAGGATAAATAAAGCGCATATTACTTTTCTCAGGTATCGTTTTGAATAAAAAAGACATATTTTTTTATTCACATAGAACTCATCACTATTAGAGCAATATTAGAGGCTCTGAGACGTAATTTTATGATAAAGTCCAAAGCGCCATGTCTTTCTGTCAGTTTGTCGATGGGTTGTCGATTTATGTCCTGTTTGTAATTTCTCAGGATGCCAAGACGTAACAATACTACCCGTGTGTGAAATTATGCTAGATACTGCAACTTTACCAAAAAAAGTGTTAATTTATAAGCATATTTAAATTTATTCACTAACGTAAATTGACTACGTGCCACGCTGATCAAATAATTTCCATCGTCAGACATAGTAAATTTACATCGGACAGTTATTTCATACTGTTCCATGGGGTGAAGTTGGAGTAGATCGTGAATTTCGGAGCGACATTGGTATATTTACCAGGTTATACATTGTAATTTAAAATACACTGCTCGTGAAATTACAATCTAATTGTAAATATCACAAAAGATTTTTTTACAGTGTAGATTTGAAACATTAAAAAATGAAATTTCAAATAACTGAGAATGAAAACTAGGTAAAGCCCATTTCGTTTTTCTTCCACTCTCCTCTGGAAATTAAAAAAATATATATATTTCTTTGAATCTTAAAAGTATAGCTCATATGAACAACTTCTTTCGACTTCTCAGAATTGTCTATTTTGAATCCTATAACAGTATAAAACGTTTTTTGTTTCTCCTTTAAAATTTTATTTGGGAGTTTACCTAGTTGCCATTCTCAGTGTCTCAATTAATTGCCTGTCAAATTAAACACTTTTTTAGACTAATTCCATATAGGAATACGCGGAATTGTAAAAACTTATAGATTCCAAATATCTTATATTCAAACCGCACATTGCAAAATTATATATTTTTTAATTTCGTAATTTTGGCCTGTTGATCAACAAAGGGTACCTGCTGGGAAGGTACAGTCAGTGGTGAATGATCATCGATTTGGTTAACAAGAAAGCTTTATACCCCAGCATCACAGATACTCCAAATTTTGTAAACATTTCTTGCTTCACATGAATATTAATAAATTCGCAATAATTGCGATAAATTTCCAGGAACATTTCAATCTTTTTCATCATTTTTCTAGTCATATTACAGAAATTTTCGGTAAATTTCAAGATATTTTTAGTAAGTTTCAGGTAATTTTCAAGAATTCAATTTCCACATTCAATTTCAAACACCATGTATCTAAAGTCGGGTTCAAAAGTACTGACACCGACTTTGAAGCTTTATTACTCAGCGAGAAAAAATCGCAGAATGTTGAGTCAAGGACAGAAATATTCTTCAACATTATACGTGTAAAACGATGTTAGTTTGATTTTCATCAAAAATTTTTGGACTTTCCTGTGACACAAAATGTGTCAAAAACAGGAGAAATGAACCTCAACTTTCACTACGTCGACTTTGAAGTCCTCCACATACATACATACATACATAGATTAGCAGTTCGAACTCGAAAGTTCATTGCCTCACTACCTGATTCGGGTAGTGTTTCTAGGTGGATATTTACTACCAATGTAGGCCCACCATACCCACGACGGGCCAACAGCACGCAGTATTCCTGAACGGTCACCCATCCAAGTACTAACCGCGCCTAACAATGCTTAACTTCAGTGATCTTACGAGAACTGGTGTTTTCACAGAAGTCCTCCACACCTTCAAAAATTGGTACCAGCAATTTGAAAAAATTCATGAGTATTCAGTAACATGTACTTAACAAATGGCGATTTGTTTTACTTCAATTTAATGATTATTTTAATTAGTAGAGCTGAAAATGTAAAAAAAAAAAAATTATCTCAGCTCTGGATAGAGATTTTGAGCTGAACTTTAGCTTAAAAGAAGCTTCTCGATTGAGCGGTTTCATCTCAAAATTGAACGGCTAATAAAAATCATTAATGTCTGAATTAAAAGCGACGGAATAATTACGATCTTAATGAGTTTCAATACTCGAAAACTCGTATTGAAAAAACGTCCCTTCTCAGCATTGTCCACACTGTTAAAAATAGTTTTAAATTTAAAATATGAATGTATATCAAAATTAATATCTCAAGCATATGAAATCGCTATTTAGGTACGTGTTTATAAAATTTCATATACATTCATGATAATCGCTCAGATAATTCCATTTTGCACAAAATCAAAATAAGATTAGCCGTAATTTTCGATTCTTAATAATAAAACATGACACCTTCTTACAAATAATCAAAAATAAAATTGGATTTTGAATCGAAAAGTTCAATTATATAAATAAATCACAGACCTAACCTACACTCAACTGTACTCACAGGGCAAATTTTGGAAAGAGTTCCACATGTACATTGCACTTCAATCATAAAAAGTAATTCAATCGACGAATGCTAGATCATTACTTCAATTGCGAATATTTGATAAGATTTAAAGAAATAAAAGCACTTTGAGTTATCAAGCACGCTGCTATACCGACCTGTATATTATATTTAATATAAAGTGTACAGCTATTCATATTTTAATGTATATTAAATTTCAACTACCGTGTATGCAAATTACTTCATATACATTTTTATTAAATTTAATACAGATTTTTCTAACAGTGCAAGTTAAGCGTGAAAGAGATCCCTTCGAAAAAAAAGGGTTTACGGGAGCTTGACCCTTTTTTTGGAAGGGATCCCTTTCACGCTTAAATTGGACTCGAAATTGGACAATGCTGAGAAAGGACGTTTATTCAATACGAGTTTTCCAGTATTGAAACTCATTAAGATCGTAGATATTCCGACGCTTTTAATTAAGACATTAATAATTTTTATTGACCGTTCAACTTTTGAGATGAAACCGCATATTTTGTGTCACAGGAAGTCAAAAAATTTTTGACGAAAATCAAACTGACATCGTTTTACACGTATAATGTTGAAGCATATTTCTGTCTTTGACTCAACATTCTGCGATTTTTTCTCGCTGAGCAATAAAGCTTCAAAGCCAGGTGTCAGGACTTTTGAATCCGAGTTTAGCTTATTCTCTAAGTTTCCATCCCAAGTCAAAGTTTCTATGGATGTACCGCCAGCCTACTTTTTTGAGGACTATACCACTGACAACAATGTTGTCGACTGTCCGCAAATTTTCCCCAAAGTCAATCTGCATGCATCTACACACAAAGTTATTAAGGAACAGCACCTTGTTCAGTTCACCTTATCTTTATTGTATACAAAATCACTTGAACGAAAAAAATAAAATATTGTTATTGGATTTTCTATTTGTATTCACTATTTTCGTCTGGAGAAATAATTTAACAAAGAAGTATGTGCTTTAAACAAAACCCCTTACTGAAATCTTAACCTACCCCTCAAGTAAAATAATAAAACCTTGGAAATAGAAACAACTGCGTATTTCAAGTTCTCACTTGAGTTAAGGAATTGGTTTTTGTAAACAAATGAGTCTACAATCACGCTCTTATAGAATATATTTTTTAGGATTATTTTTCAATAAATTCTTCACAAACGTAAGGAAGCCGATTTGTTAATTGATTTTTGTAATTAACAATATAATAAACGGTGGTAAACTTGGCTATTTCAACAATATTATTTTATTATCTCTGAATGAATTGCTTAAACAAAGTAATTTTTAGTCTGAACTAATGAAAGCAAACTCAGATAAAATAAATATTTTTTCAAACTTTCATCTCACTGTTATAACAATTTATTTGATCCAATACTTCAGTATGCCCAGAATATCCATAGTACATTGAGAATATCAGTTCGTTGTTATTATAATTTATTATCAAAGAATAGGGTCGTTGCAAAAAAATGTTATTTGTTTTTTATTTGAACTCAAAATATAAAAATAGATAACCATATTGACTATAATGAAACGGATTTTTGTGTCGTCTCTTTTTTTTACTTCATTCTAAAATCTGTACACCTTTCAATATGAAAGATGCAGCTACTGCTTGGTAAAAGCGCCGCGTCAAGAAACCTGTCAACTGTTTCGAATTTTTTTATTTGACATTCGGAAGATAGCGAATTATACCATTAAAATCAACGTTTCCTTTTTTTTCTCTGATTGGTAGATGCAATTTTACAACTCAGGGTCATTATAATATTTTAAATATTACTCCTTTATTTTTCAATTTCCTCTTTAATAAAGTATCTACACAAACCACATTTTCTTTCACCAATGTAGGTAATTTAATATTGAAAACTTCAATTTTCGTAAATCATGCAACAATCCTATTTGTCTGTAAATAAATGTTAAATTAACAAGCAATTGTTTAACCTACGAAGGCCTATACGGTGAGTAGACCAATATACATGGTAGAATAGTAAATGTTAGGATGACAGCATTTGATTAAAAGATGATGTTTTATGAAGAATAATATAAACTTTCAATTGTTCAAATTGTTTTCATTTAAAGAATTTGTTGAGAAATGGGAGTTACGGAAAAAATGTTATTGTAATCTTATTCTCTGGAAAATTCGGACAAAACTTACACACTGAAATCTGTAAGTGTTTGGTGTTATAATCAACAAAAATTCTTCATTTTTCTATTATCAATCTTATCAATTTTTGACAGAGAATTTAGAAAAAAGGTGCGACGAACAGGCTTCGTAATCGGAGTATTGAACATGTTTTATATTCCTAGAGGATATTTGATCATTTTTCGTCACCTAAAAGGTATTATTGATAAACATTGAGGCAGAAAAGTAATTACAGAAAACACTCGGTTCTAGTGAATTACCAGATATAAATTAACAATACAAAATTTAATTAAGAATAATTAAAATTAATGTTCCTTTATCTTTCTACATCAATTCACCTATAGCTACTTAAAAATCTACGTGAAGAATATTGAGATGTTCAGACTTGAAGCCAGCTCGTTTATTCCGCAGGCTCGATTTCCGATAATGTCAAGCACCAATTTTTGAAAATAATGAATTGAGAGCAAACTGATAGAATGGTGTAGATGGAAGAGAGTTGGGTTTTATGAAATGTGATAAATGTTACTACTCTTACAAAGTACTATTCATATCATCATCTAGAATCAGGAATCGTTTTAATTGCACCTTATTAAAATAAAAATAATAATTTTATATTGATATAATGTGAACGAATTATTGTTTAAAAAACTTGAAGTTATCTGCATAATTTTGAAGGATCGTAAAAGCTATGATAAACGGATATAATCAAGCTTCAAATCTCATTCATAAATTGTACATAAATAATGCATTTTTTACATTCTCATCAGAGAAGGTATTAGATTTATGTAAAATTTAACCTCCCCCCGCCCCCCAGTTTTTGTCAAATGTCCACGTTTTGAGACCCTCTGAACCCGAAAAGCAGGGTTTTACGAATGTTTCTATCTGTAAGTGTGTATGTATGTATGACTTCGGTACACTCTTTTCGTGTCGGAAACTGAAGGTCAAGTTCCTTATCCAGCTATTTTGGATAAAAATTAAAAAAGAGAGAGAGCATTTTCAAAAATTTTGAGACCATTTTTTTCAATTTATAAAAATTCTATATACTGCTATTCGTAGTATTCGGAAATTCGAACAATTTATCCTCACGACTTTTCTTGATAAAAAAAATAATTAGAGTTATTGTATTTCAAAATTCAAAAAGACAAACGTAAATGAAAATTTTAAGCCAAACAACGCACGATGTAAAAAAATTCAAAAAAAGAAAAACGATGCTTTTTGAAAGCCCTACAATATTACCATACGAACTTTTTGAATTTTCTTGAAAACTCAAAAATTCAAATATTGATCGCACAAAAAATAATGAGAAATCAAAAATTTCATTTTGCGGTGAAACTATGCAAGATGCGAAAAAAGATGAAAAGACAAAAATTGTGCACCCAAAAAATATCAACAACTACTTTTTGATAGGATGCGTAGTTTTTGTTTGATTCGTTAAAAAACAACATTAGAAATAAAAAAAAAATAATTTTTTGGACAAACGACACAAGCTACGAAAAAAATTAATAGACAAAACTTGTTCACCCAAAAATAGAGCTACAAATTTTGCTATTATTCGTTTTTTGATAGGATACATAGTTTTTGTTTTAATTGTGAAAAATAACATGGAAAATAAACAAATTCAATTTTTGGATAAACGACACAAGCTATGAAAAAAAAAATGAATAGAAAAAAATTGTGCACCCAAAAAAGATGTACAAATTTTTCAAAAATCACTTTTCGATAGGGTTAAAAGTTATTGACCCAAAGAAGATCTACAAAATTTTAATTAATTATTTTTTGGTAGGAAGCGTATTTTTTGTTTACATCGTAAAGAATAACATTGAAAATAAAAAAAAAGATTTTTAACGACACAAGTTGCAATAAAATATTAATTAACAAAATTGTTTTATTATAGGATTCGCAATTTTTTAAATTATAAAAACAAGACAATACAAATATATTTGTGTCAATCTCAATGCATATCATGAATTATAATAATATACATTTATTGAAATGATACATTTTTTAGGGTAGCTGCGAATAAAAATTAATACAAAATAAAGCACAAATATTAAAGTAATTCTGTAAAATAAAATTTGTACTTTATTTTGCAATATATCTAAATAAGCAGTCCCAGACAGAGGTACAGAAATACACTGAGAGACTTTTTGTTAGAATAAATCATAAAAATGAATGAGAATTTAGTATAAAACATGGGTTTGCGTATCAAAAATTAATATAGTGGTTTTCAGCCGGCAAAATTAATATTTTTGTTTGAACAAATGGAAAGGATGTTGCATTAACTCTTATAAAACTTGCGAGAATTTAAAATTCACTATATCAAAGTTGACAAGCGAAGTTAAAACGATAGTAATACAATTTATTCGAAAGAGTGAAAACATCTTTTGAAGTTGCCATACAAAGCATATGAGAATCTCAAACGACTATATGAAAAATAACTCACTCCACCAAAAGATTCAACCTTCAGAAGGAGGAACTAAATACACAAATTAAATACAATTATATACGGAAACACGCGTACAATTTTAATTTGTATTATTATATACTTAATTTATTCACTACATACATAATCGCACGCTTAATCGCTGTGAAAAATCGGAATCGCTGCGGCGAGATTCGAACCTAACTTACCCGAAACACTAACGCATTTTATCCCTAACAACTAAACCCCACGGCTAACTTATATTATGGAATATTTGGAAAAAATCTCGGCAAAGCGTCGTCGCTTGACAATTCAGGGCAGTATGAAAAA
>CAKNYM010042693.1:0-56767 GCA_932195095.1 Andricus curvator
TTGTTTTCAAATTATTTAAACAATTTTCAATCATATATATATATATATATATATATATATATATATATTGTTATATACAAACTAATGAACAAAAGTGATTTTTTCGTGATTCGCAATGATTAGCTATTTAAAATCTATAGCCTTTGTATAAAATATAACACGTATTAATGTGCGCTTACATTAAGGTAATAATAGCTTTTGTTTTCAAATTATTTAAACAATTTTCAATCACAAGTGCACACTTTGAAAATTTGTTTATGAATAGGTTTCATTTTATGTTGCGGAATCAACTATAAATGTCTTTCCAAAGACTCATTGCTGTTATATTTGTTATAAAACCAAAATTGCCAATTATACAAACAATTTTGAAAACCAAATTCAGATTTTACCCATTTTTCATGAATATGCTTCCTTTTATATTGCGGAAAGAACTCGAAATGTCTTGCCAAAGACTCCTTGCTGTCATATTTTTATATTGATAGAAGCTTTTAATACTTTAAACGACAATTAAGCCTACTTATGAAAAAATCGTCAAAATATGCATTTGTTTTTAAAAATTGTTTAAATAATTGGCTAACAACAGCTATTCTTAACTTAGTGCAACCGCACATTAATACGTGTCATATTTCATACAAAATATATGGATTTTAAAATAGCTAATCATTGTAAATCACGAAAAAATGACTTTCGTTGATTAGTTTGTTTATAAAATTGTAAAAAAATTGCCCTGCTCTAACCTACTTAATATTATTAGTTAGTTATTACGTTGATTTATGACCTGTTTTAATGAATTTAAAATTCTTAAAAGAAAGGGTATCACTGAAAAGTTAGACAAACAAAAGTTTAAACTTCATTGTTAAATAACACATTTTTGTTTAGTCGGAATGAAATATTCGCAGTCATTCGTTATGCAGCCAAACCTGGATTTTTTTGTCACGCCTGAGTGCACACCGCTCATCCACCCGCAGCGCCTCTCGCGCATCCCCACGGCCCGACGTCAATTCTCGGAAATATTAAATGGAGGATCACTAAATCCTGGTTTCACGGTACTTGGAAAACTTACGGTGATTAAAAAAAAAGATATCAAAATCCGTTAAGAATTGTACTGTCGGGAGATTTTGGTCCAAAAAATGGCATTCAAATCAACACACTTGTACCCCATTATTTCCGTTCATCTCAAAAATCTTTATAAATTTCCTGTCTAAAATACTCAAAATGTAATTCTAAAGCAAAAAAAAATAGAAAAAATCCGTTTTTATCATTTAAAAAACTAGCCCGCTGCGCGGGCACATTCTCGTCGCGCGCGGCTCGCTTCGCTCGCAAGTTTGAGCGCGTCTAGGGCGCGCACCTATTGGATCTCGCACTTCGCACCCGATAATATATTTATCTCGTGCTTCGCGCTCGATAATTTATTTACCTCCCGCTACACCCTCGGTCATTGTACATCCCCCATATTTTTGCATAGGACTTTTAAAATTAAAGGTCAAACCGTCGGCAACTGAAATTGATTGATTTTGAATTCCCTATTGTTAAAGCGCGTTCAGCTTTAGATAACACATTCTCATCACGTGTCTCGTGAGAAAAAAAGGTTAAAAGCGAATTTTCATATCTAATTTAAAAACAATTTTGTTAGTAAACATTTTTTTATGACACATGCATGATCTCAGTCCTTTTCAACGCCTATGACGCGGGGCTAAAGCTCTACTTTTAACTCCCTAGTACCTTGTGTCTTTTTGTCCAAAAATTAAATTTGTTTATCAATAAATGATTAAATAAAAAATGTGTAGTTTTTTTTTGGTAGAACAACTTTCGTCTACTGGTCCAATGTCTTGAAAATGTTTGCTTGTAAACAAATATTTATAAATATTATTTTAAACTTCAGTTCAGAAATTGAGGTTACGTAGCTATAAATTCAATAGATTCAATATTCATCAGCCTGGTTCCACTTAATGGGAGGCCTGTAGAGAAAAAGTAGGATGAGAGTTGACCGTGGCCACAAGGTGAAGTGACGGCGCTGTTTACCTATAGGGCCGACTTTACTATGAAATTCATGCTGAAAATGAGAAAAGTGATATTTTTTCAAAAGTTCTACTATGCTTTCCTTGTTCATTTTTTGCCGGGTGCATACAGTTAAAGTTTTAGCATCGAATGAAGAAAAATAAATGACAAAATAGTGAACAAATTTGAAAATAAATGCGATTAAAGAAATTTAAAACAGCGGGAAATTTCCGCGCGTACATAAGCATGTTTTGAGAACTTCACGTTGCTTCGAAATTGTTTGTCTCTGGCGAATATTAGAATTACTGACTTGAAGTGTCACGTTCTAGAGTTCGCGCAAGATGCTTATGTACGCGCGGGAATAGCGAGCTCCCATTGGTTTTTTTACAACTCTCAATAGTTTAAAAACTATTGATCGTACAACATTTTGTGAAAGTAGTTTTTTGTTCAGTTTTGTACAAGGAATGTGTATGTACAAGGAATATGATGAGTTCTGGATCACCCTGTATTTTACCTGTGTAACTCTATTCGCTTATAAGTTTCAGCGTTGGGAGTTAACATTAGACTCTAGTTTAGTGTTCAGTCTCTTTCGTACAATAACGTTTTCAGTCTTTTTACTAATGAGGATGACTAATCCTTAATACTGATATATCGCCCTAGCTGGATAACTACGAACGATGAACAATTTTTAAAATAATTGAGAAGTTAATCAATACAAATTTATCGTCCTAGCTAACTGCATAAGAGCGATGGTTTTTATCGAAGAACAATTCGAGAACTTAATAAACGAACTTTAATATGAGTTTAATTAATATAAAATACAATATAAGTTACATTAAAAATCGTCGACGAATGGCGTCAGAAATTATTAGTTTAAACTTCGCTCGAATTTGGCCGCACAACATTTCGGCTTTTCGCTCATATAAGATATCCGAAGAGATCCACAATAAATTTGATGCATACAGATGTGCAGAGGTACTTACAATAATCGCTCCCGAATAAGAGAGATGGTACCTTTCTTTTCCTGGATAAATTCAATGGGTATTATTTCGTTATCCTGGCGAACGCAGCGAGGATGGAGATATCGTCGTAGACATTTAGGCAGCCATCAGCGATAATGATTGCAGGACAATGGACAATGCTGCTCTCGCGGTATATGACCAGGAAAATGCATTCGCCTCTTAAAATCAGATATGCCTAATGGCCAATGGATCTTAAATCGGGATTTAAAAAGAGGGAACCTGCGGAAAATCAGAACCACGGTTCTCTTTAATATTGCACTTCACCTTTTATAATATTCCACGTAAATTTGCACAGCGTTTTACCTCTTTCTCCCGTCTTATCGTAGCGAACCACAATAAATTCAAAATTAATCCCTCACGACAAACGGGCAAGACGGATAATGAAGTTACAATTTCATAATCGCAGGATGCTACACGGAAGGCGGTTTTCGCGTTAAGAGAGGGGAGAGTTTTTTATATACGTTTCCCTCTATCGCGTTTATGATAATTAATTTTGCTGAATTTTCCGCAGGTTCGATAATGTCGGTATTACAATAAGAATGATGATTTCTATCTCAGGAAAATTCGTGAACCGAGTCAACGAACTTTGTATATAAGTTTAGTTAACGCAAAAGAGAGATAATTTTGGTTAAAGAGAGTTCGCGAATCTACTCAAGGAACTAAGTATATTTTCATTTTAATCTCTTAGCTGCCAAGGCATACGAGTAACTATTTCTATTGTGGAGAATTCGTGAACGTAGTCAACGAATTTAATATAAGTTCATTCAATGTTTCTGCTATCGACGCTAAGGAACGATAATTTCAGTCTTTGAGAATTCGCGATTCTAATCGACGAATTTAGAGATAATTTAAATTGCGAGCATAGCCATCAGGACCGAAGATTAATAATTCTAATCACCGAAAACTCGAGAAGTTAGTCACTGAATTGTAATACAATTCTAATCTATCGCCCAAGCTACTCAAGCATGAGAACGATAAATTTTATTCCGCAAAATGTCGCGAATTCGACAAGGTACGGTTCGCAATATATCAAAAATCACATGTCATAATATCATAGCTAAAGCGCATCTCAAAGAATCACATATCAAAAAAATCACAAATCAAAGATTACATATGTCAAATCGCATGTCGAAGAATATCAAAAATCACATAAGTTTTGGTGGGACTAACGTTACAACTAGACTCTCTTAAGATGGACATGATTTCGACTCGCAAAACAAATTTCGCGCATAAAGGTGGTAGTTGGGAGTACAATCTAAACATGAATAATACAAACAATAAATTAGCCTCGGAATGGAATGACACTTTGATTGACGAAATGCATACACACGGTAAACGTAAAGGTCGAGTTTCAGGCGATGAATGGAGACTGGTTGTTTGGAATGCTAGAGGAGTGAATGATCTTAAAGTAAGAGAACTACGAAAAACCGTGCACATAAGAAAACTAGATATTTTATGTGTACCTCAGACGAAGAAAAAGGGTTGCGAAAGTAGAAACATAAAAAATGGGTTATTGAAGGGCGGTTTTGAAATATGGTCAGGATTAGGTAGTGAATCACATGGTAGTCAAGGGGTCGGTTTAATTATGAATGAAAAAGCAAGACAGCATCTCAAAGATCATGATTTTGTATCACCCAGATTGCTGTGGGCTAGAATGAAGGTAGGAATCAGACGATTATTTATCATAGCGTGCTGCGCCCCAGTTGATAGCGATCCGAGAGAAGTCAAAGACGCCTTCTGGGACACTTCAAATGATACATTAAGTACTTGCGATCAACGTGAAAGAATAATTCTGCTAGGAGATATGAACGGATGGGTCGGCGTCCAACGTCAGAGTACAGATACGGAAAGGGTGCTAGGTAAGTTTGGGGATGGAACAAGAACAGATTATAACGGAGAAAAATTAGTTAGCTTATGCTTAGAAAAGGAAACAACCACAGTATAATTGACTTCGTTATTGCGGATGAAAGACTAAGAGAACTAGTTAAAGATACAAGAGTTATGAGGGGTTCCGAATGCAATACTGATCATTACCATTTAGTCTCCAAAATAAACTTAGGGCAGGGAAGGAGAAGAAAGAGAAAAAAAAAACGAAACAAACGTGAATAAAAATTGAAAATTTACAGAAACCGGAAGTGCGAATAGATTTTCAAAATAGGTTAAACGAACGTATAAATGAGACAATTTGGAAGGAGCTATTAAACAGTAAAGATACAGAGGGCGCGTGGACTTTGCTACGGGATATCATTGTTAAAACTGCGATTGAAGTATGTGGTACGGCGTTTGTAGGAAGAAAATCTGGTGATGCATGGTGGAATGATGAAATTGAGGCAGCCCGACCAGAAAAGAAAGAAGCGTACGAGAGAGCGTTGAACATCACAGGTCTTAGCGATGAAGAGAGAAATAGGCTCAAAAATGATTACAGACACAAAAATAGGAAAGTTAAACGACTAGTCAAGGAATGTAAAGATAAAATCAGAACAGAAGAAGAAAAGAAAATACAAAACGACTTTGAAGGAACCGTGAAACTATTATTTAATCAGATGAAGGAAAGTAAAAGTACAGAGTTTGTCAGCATGAGAAACAGCAGGGGTGAAATGATATATGATATAGACGGGATAGCAGACGCTTTAAAAGACTATTTTAAACAACTATTAAGAGGTGAAAATATAGGGCAACAGAACTGCGACATAGAACATAATGCACTAGAAAACCCAGTTGAAAAAGTCTGTGTCACTGAGGTTAGAGATACAATTAAGAACTTAAAAAACGGTAAGGCTGATGGTGTAGATAGTATTAGCGCTGAAATGCTTAAATACGATGGCGAGTACATACCTCACAGGTTGTGCGAATTGATAAATTTATGTATCGAGATGGGAGAAGTCCCAGACGATTGGAGAAAAGCGATTATCGTACCAATATACAAAAGAAAGGGAGATAAAAGCAACTGCAGTAATTACAGAGGTATCAGCTTGCTAAGTACCGTAAGTGAAATATACTCAAAAATACTTATTCGTAGGGTAATGAAAATTACAGAAGAAAAGAAATGGGAGTCCAAAGTGGATTTATGCCAGGAAGATCATGTACAGATCAGATATTTAGCTTAAGACAGATCACAGAAAAAAGCTTGAGAGTAGGAAAGAAAGTTTTCTGTGCATTTGTTGACCTAGAAAAAGCATTTGACAAGGTAAATAGAAGTAAACTTTGGGAAGTCCTTAAAGAGTACGGAGTCAATGGATGGCTCCTAAAAGCAATAAAAACAATATATACAGGTAGTAAAGAGAGTGTAAGGGTAAATGGGAAACTGAGTGACTGGATCGACATTATGCAAGGCGTGAAACAAAGACGCGTTATGTCCTCATGGCTATCTATCATATTTATGGATAAGTGTCTAAGAATTGCCCTCTTCGACGAAGAAGGTGAGGATCTCGAAACAGTGAAGGTACGTGGGTTAGCTTTCGCAGATGACAAGATTTTTATGGCAGAATCAATCGAGGACTTGTAAAGAATGTTAAACAAACTCAATACAAGCATGAAGAACGTGGGCCTCAAAATTAACGTAAATAAAACAAAAATCATGGTGTTTGGGGGAAAAAGTGAGAAGACGATGTGCAACATTGTCCTAAATGATGACAGATTAGAACAAGTTGACAAGTACGTATATCTGGGTAGCCTATTCACTAGCGACGGAAGAATAGATGGGGAGATAGGTAGGCGCATAAATAAGGGTAAGAAGGTTATCGGTAGAGCAGGGTCCATTCTCAGAAGTAAAAAAATGATCAAAAAAAGCTAAAATGGCCATACACAATTCTATATTCGTACCGACTGTACAATACGGTAGCGAGACATGGACCTGTACAGAAAAGTACGGGAGTAAAATTAACGCGATTGGCATGAAACCTCTGCGCACAATGTGCGGGAAAATACTGATGGACAAAGTTCGAAACGAGATTATCCTCAAAGAATGTGGTACAGGAGAGACACTAGTAGACATATGGGAAAGAAATCAGTTAAGATGGTTCGGACATTTCGAAAGAATGAAAGATGAACGACTGACCAAACAAGTGTATAAAGGTAAATGGCAGAATGCCCAGAGGTAGACCGCCGCAAGAATGGTTGGAATCTGTGAATGAGACATTAATCCGAAGAGACATAAGAAGCCATAGAAACACAAGAGCTTGCATGAGAAAGTCCATGGGCGTGAAGGAAGATAGAGTAGTATGTCAGGACAGAAAAGTGTGGCGACAAATAGTTTGTAAACAGAGTGACAATAGAGTGAATGACGCCTGAAACAAAGCCCTTGCATACTAATGGGCCCAAGTGGGGAACCACACATAACAATTTTGTGAGGCTCTTCACTTGGGGTGATCGCTAGAGAGATTGATCAGCAACCTGGGTCGGAACAGTGTTGCGGAACGAACGTGTCATTTAAATAAATAACACGAGAATTCTAGATCAATCTAAAATATCTATACCTTACACCTATATACCTATCTACCTTATACCTATATACCCATCTACACACTACTATTTTCCAACCGAGGAAGTCACGCCTACGCCGAAAGGGAAATGGCTTAATGGTATAATAATAATAATAAGAACATGTCTAATCGCAAAGAATCGCATATAAAAAAATCACAGTCAAATCGCATATCAAAGAATATCAAAAAGTCACATGTCTAACCGCTTATAAAAAAATATCAAAAAATGTGCTGGGACCCCTACAACCAACCCCACATAGGAATATAAGGGTAGGTAGCCGTATAGGCGTACACCTTGGATAGAGTGAGGGATTGGAGATCGGAATTATGCTTGATGCAGCGGACTAATTCCGATCGACTAGGTACAAGGGTTCCCAAACAAAATCGACCCTTCACACTTATACTCACGGGTTTCTCAGAAGTCGCTGCTTATTTGCGGTGAGCATGACCTACAGAGGTGCTGCAATCGCAACCATATGATCGGGTCACGTGGTCTGAAAACATTCTTGTTTGAAATATTTACGTGGTGACTTCTCGTAATAATTGAAATTATTGTAATTTAAATTAAATGAAAAAATATAGAATGGACGTACGGTACTTGAAATTATTAGAAATTTGCGAATTTGTTGAGGGAACATTTGATAGTCGAAATATGACGGAAGGAGAAGCAGTTTTACAAGCTGGTCAAGTGGTGCTTAAAGGAAGCACTACAAAGACCGGTAATAAAATTGTAATTTCTGATCTAAAACTATCAAAAACTATTAATTATTTTAGTTCTGACAGTTCCTTTCTTTGGCCAAACGATTAATTGAATGTTCGATCAAGATTCAAGAATGCTCGATCCTTTGAAGGAGTAACAGGGTAAAGTAAAGTATTTTAGTAACAGGGTGGCCCTTTTTATTAAAGAAAAAAATGCCCGGGTTTTCCCCAGTTCGCAAACATTTTTCACGGTCAATGAAATTAAAAAATTCGAACTCTAAAGCCAACAATTTTTCTATTCTAAGTAATAAAAACTGAGCTGCAAATTAAAGCAGCCAAAGAGGAACTCTTGAATTTTTAACTTTTGCAATTGAAATTTAAAAATATTATAATTCAAATATTTTGTATTCAAATGCTCAATAATTTGCGCGTATAAAATGTAAGCTACAAAGATGCAGATTCAGTTCGAAAAATATGAATCCACGTTATCATTTTCAATGCTCTAAATTAAAGAATCAATCATTGAATTAAAAAAAATTCAAAATTATATCATTTTAAGCAATTTTAAGCTAGAAATATTAAAAATGGAATATTTACATTTTTTTATAAGCTGAACTCTTCTTAACTTAAAAGTTAAATTATTTTAATTTAAATAGTTTAAAAATCCTAAAAATGCTTCAAAATTTTATTTTAATATCTTGAAAAATCTACATGTTGTTTTACATTTTTTTCACATTTTAAATTATTTTTTTCAGAACTTCTAAACATCTTTTAAAATGATTCGAAGTTTTTCTAATTTTTTTTTTAATTCTGTCAAATAAAATAATTTTCCTTAAAATCTCCCACATTTATTTTTGACAATTTCGCAGTAAATCTTTCTAAATGTTTTTAAGTATTCTCTTGAAATTAATTTTTCAAAATAACAAATCATTTTCAATTTTCCCAGGAATCCTAAGGAAATGTTTTTTATTCTTTTAAAGCCTTTCACAATTCTTAAAAAGCTTCTAAATTTTTTGATCGGAATCTGCAAAAAAGCTATTTGCACCGAAATTCCGGTACGAATAGCCGGATTTTTTGGTAGACGTAGGCACTACGTTTAAATTATTTGAATTCATTTAAAATCTTTAAATAATTTTGATTTTTTTCAAAACTTCTAAAAATTTCTTCAACATACACGAATTTTTTCTAAGAATAGTAGGTGTTCAATTGTTATTTATACATCAAAATTCAACAATTTGACTTAAAATTTAAGTTTTTTAAATAGAACAATTAAAAATGTAACGTTCAAAGTTTAGTTTTCTTGTTTTTAGTATTGAATATTTGATTTATAATTAATGATTTCAAATATTAAATAATTGTTCATTTTCTTAATTAAAAAATTTCAAATTAAATGTTTTAAAAATGGAACATTTTAGACTGAAACAATATTTGAAATTTAATAAAATCCTTTAATTATGAATATATTATTTTGAAGTTATTTTATATAAAGTTTATAAACTATTTAAAATTTAAATTTTAAATAGTTTATAAACTTTCGGGCGTTTACATTTGTTTAACTAATAAGACTTTCCAATTGAAACAGTTTAGTTTTTAACGTTAAAATCTGAAAATTCTAAAATTTTGAACTGATTCCGAATCGTCTAATTAATTATTAATTGATTTATATTCACAGTTGATCAACTAAAAATATTTTTTATCCAAAATCTTATATTTCAAACGCTTCTAATTTTTAATCGTTTAAGTCTTTAAAACTGCATTTTAAAATTCTTTTAAATAAAATGTACGCTTAAAAATGAAAATCTAAACTGGAAAATTTTTAGAGTGAAATGTTTTCGAATTACGCATTCTAAAATGAATGATATCATAATTGAAAAAGATACCAATTTAACTAATTATTTAAAAAAGGGTTGAAAACAAAGTTGGAGGACTTTTTTTTCTAAAAATTTCTAAAATTCCCGGTCAAAAAATAAATTCATTCGAATCATTATTTACCACATACGACTCTTGACCTAGACCTTAAAACACCATCATAAAATTCCTTTTAATCTACTATGGTAATAAATATTATAGTCTGAATGCTTACCGTTATTATATTTAGTTATGTCAACTACCGATTTTACTTAATTTTCACACGTGACACCTTACCTTAATTAATGTGAGATGTAAATAAACCGTACGTCATTTTAAAAATAAATGAGACGAGACTGTTTATAGAGCTTCACCAAAGTGCCCGCCAGAGTTCGTATTTTCGTGCTCACCGCGATTCAGGTTGAAGTGGATCTAGGCTCCTCGAGTAGGAGATTCCAACAGCAAAAGTTGGGATTCTTGAAAAGGGACTGGTCACTGGTAGTTGTCATACTGGATACACAGTAGACGCCGTTTTCCCCGAAGGGAAATGCTCGCTAGTTGATTTGCTCGAGCTCCTTATATCTTATAGATTCGTGTGATCGCTTGTGTGTAATTACTGCGGCGCGACATCTACATGTCACTCGGCCGCTGGGTCGCGACTTGCGTGCAGGCGCGGATCCAGAGAAGGGCTTTGGGGGGGGGGGGCATCCAATAATTCCCCTTCCTCCTTCACTGTCAAGGGGGGTAATAACTTTAAAGTTATTTCTTCGCTTTGAACTTTTATTATAAACTATATAAATATATTAGTCATGAATGTTATTGACATAATTAACAAATGATCAAATGGAAACTATGTTTTTATATTTACAAGCAGCGCCTTGTATGCCATGGTATAATCATTAATCAACAAGTATAAAATATTCATAAGATTTTCGAAGTCGAGCATAAACTATAAAAAGATTACTTTTAAACAGAAAAATTTGGGCGTCTATTTCCACACTTTGCGATATTCATATTCCCGGTTCAAATCTGAGCTGAGGCAGATTTTTTCTTGTTCTTAAACAATTATTTGTCTGAAGTAATTGTTTTAACGAATTAAAATTTGTGTTAATTGTAAATGCACTAATATAATAAATGCATTAATTTTAATGCCCTAAATTGAAGAATGAATCAACAAATTTATTAAAAATTATATCATTGTAAGCAATTTTAAATTAGAAACATTAAAAATTGGAAGTTCACAATTTTTTTTTAATTGAACACTTTTTAAATTAGAAGTTGAATTATTTTTATTTCAAGTCGTTGCAAATGCATAATTTTTGAATTGTTCAATTGTTATTTATACATCAAAATTTGGTTTGAAATCTTTTGAAACGTTCTCTTAAAACTATATTTTTTTTACTAAAAAATCACTTTAAGTTTCCCCAGGAACATTTTATTTTACATTTTTTGGAATCTTTACGAATTTTATATTATTTTTTAAATATTTTCAAAACTTCTGAATATCTTTTTAAATTATTTGATTTTTTCCTCAAACTTTTAATAGATCCTGCGAAATTGAAAAATATGCCTTAAAATCTTCCAGACTATAATTTTTACAGTTTTGGAAACCTTTTGAAATCTTTTTAAATATTCTCTTGAAATTAATTTTTCAAAAAATAAAATCATTTTCAATTTTTCAAGGAATTTTAATCATTTTTTTTATATTTTGAAACCTCCTAAAATGATTGAAAAGCTTCTACATTTTTCGTTCGAAATCTTCAAAAATCTACATTTCGTTGTACATTTTTTTAACGTCTTTTTAAGTTTTAAACTATTTTTTAAACTATTTTTTCCACATTTATAACTGTTTAATTTTTATTTATTCAACAAAATTTGCTTTTATTTTGAAATATTCCTAAATATTCTATTAAAATTAATTTAAAAAAAAAATCATTTAAAATTTTCCCAGGAATCTTAAGACAATTTTTATATTATCGTAGAAACTTTCAAAATCCTTAAAAGCTTCAAAATTTCCTTTAAAAACTTATACATATCTCCTCAACTTACTCGAATTTTTTCTAAGTGAATACATTTTTATCTAGATTTACACATAATTCAACATTTTCACTTAAAAATAAATTTTTTTTGAATTAGAACAATTAAAATTAATATTGTAATGTTCAAAGTTTAAGTTTAGCACTCCGAAATTTTAACGATTCAAGGCTTTCTGTTTCAAACAATTCAGTTTCAAATTGTTTAGTTGTGAATATTTAATTTTTAATTGTTCATTTCAAATGAACAGTCAGACATTGCTGACTATTAAAGAATTTTTCTTTTTCTTGCTTAAAAATTTTCAAATTGAATTCGTTAAATTTGGTATATTTTATACTGAAACAATAGATAGGTTATAAAGTTTGAATCGGAAGTTTACATTTGATTAGTAACTACTAAGGCTTTGGAATTGAAACAGTTCAATTTTTAACGTCAAAATCTGTAAATTGTTTTATTTTCACAGATTCAGAATCGCCCTATAAAATCAATCAATTATTGTTCAATTTCGAATACACGAACTACAGTTCAATTTTAAAAATTATTAATTAAAAAACTGCATTTTAAAATTCTTTTAATTGAAAATCTACATTTAAAAATGAAAATCTAAAATTGAAAATTTTGATAGTAAAAGAGTTTAGAATTACACATTGTAAACTTATTACGGGGTAATGCCAAGGAGGGAATTTGGGATCTGGAATGCCGAGAGTAAGGGTAGAACACAATTAGAAGGCGGTTAAGTAAAATCAATTGCATTTATTATGCACTTACAATCAGTAGACCGCCCGTCCGTGGCGGAGAGCTGGCTATCGAAGATATAGTATGAGTAGGTGGCAAAGTGACGGAGATACGTTAACGAGGCGATCCTTCTTCCTGGAGTTCGACCTGGGTAGGGAGACGTGACGAGGGCACGAGGCACAAACACTGCTAAAAGTAAGGTAGCGGAAGGCGAACGAGCCAATACTGAGGAACTGCTGCGCTGTTCCTCGGGACTTCGGGTCCCCTCGGGGGATTCCGTTCCGTCTCGTGTGCGGCCCGGCAACCCTTTCGTGCAGGGTCGTACCGAGTCCCGCGTTATGGTAACATTTATGTTACACCCCCCCTCCCCCGCGGGGAGGGGGGTAAATTTGTCTTTTGGAGTCTGGGGTTGTAAAGTTTTTCTCAATTTAAATTGTTTTTCGTTGTCAAAAAGGTTACATGGTATGTAAATAAATTTGAGTATCAACCTTTGCGAAACTGATATTAAAGTTTTTAAAGATTGTCCCTATTTTTGTGCTTTAGGTTCCTCTTCTCTCGTTCTTTTTTCGCTTCTGATCCTCCTCCATGGTTATCTTCTTTCTGAAACAAATATGAAAAGAGAAACGAAAAATCTGTCCGTGTAGTCAATTGTCGTGGAGATTTCTCGTTTTTAGAGTCGATTGTCCTTTGAGTCTGTTTTTTGTTTGTCTTTGGAGTCGATTGTCCTCTGAGTCTGTTTTTATTTGACTTTAGAGTCGATTGTCCTTTGAGTCTGTTGTTTGAGTTCAATTGTTGTTGTTTTATTTAGTTATTAATTATTAAAATTATAAATCCCATTAAAAATAGGTAATTTAGTTTATTAACAGAAAGTCATAGTCAGTTTGTTTCCTGTTATAGGATTTTTAATTCTGCGTTCCACTGTTTGTACTTTCTTTCTAAGGTTTATATTTCTTCTTGTATTTCTTATTATATTATCGTCTTTTTCTTTCTTCTCAAAGAAGACTGTTACTTCTGTCTTGTATTAGGAGTCAAAATGCTGTTATCTTTTTAATTGTTCGTTAGAGTCGTTTTACAGTAGTTGTGTTCAGAGTGTTGTTTATAGTTTTTCGAGTTTATGTGTATCGTTAATGCTATTGATCCAATGCCATTTTTGCTTGTGGTCAAGTCTCAATATTCTGACTTCAACTCATTAATATTTGCCACGCCTATGTGCCATTATCCGTATTTACATTTTCTAATTTAAAATCATTTATATTCCATTCTCCAATGCTTTTTCCCTTTAGGTTTTTTAATTCGTAAATCGTTGGGGAAATTTTCTTTTTGATTATAAAAGGACCTTCGTATTTATCGTAGAGCTTACCTGCTTTTTTGTCTGCCTTATTTGATAGTTTTGTTACTACCTTTAGTACCCTGTCGCCTATTTTATATTCTAAGGGTCTTCTTCTTAAGTTATAATTACTAGCTTGTCTTTCGTTCGCCTTATCCTATCTGTCCATTTGTCCACGCTTTGGAACTCGATTTCGCTGTCGTTTTCAATGTTTTTTCTGAGCGACTGAATTGGTTCTAGTTCGCGACCCAGGTTTAAAAATGCAGGGGAAAATTGTGTCGACGAGTTTTTTCTAGTGTTTATTGCGAACTGCAAATCGTCTATATATTCGTCCCAGGTAGAGTGGTCGTTATCTAAATAGCTTTTAATTATTTGTTTAATTGTTAATTCCCTTAAGGTTTTGTTGACAAATTCTGTGTCATTATCGGTGTGGAGAATACGCGGTGTTCCCCAACGCGAAATGACACGTTTGTGGAATTCTGACTCTATTGTGGTTCCGTTGGCTTTCTTAATTGGGATTATTTCGACCCATTTTGTAAATAGATCTACGAACACTAAAATGTATTGATTTTTTCTCTTTTTAGAACTTGGTAGCGGGCCCATAATATCGGCTGATACCATGGTCCATGGTTCTTCTAAAACTCTTTTTCCCATTAATCCTATCTTACTTTGATTACTTGGTTTTACTCTTTGACAGATCTGGCAGCTTTTTACGTAATTGATCACATCCGAATATACCCCTGGCCAGAAGTAATGTTCGGAAATTTTCGCGTAAGTTTTCTCTGAGCCTAAATGTCCTGCCTGGGTTTCGTCGTGGTTTTCCCGTAAAACTTGAGCTCTAAGTTTTTTAGGTACGACTAATTTCCAGGGATTTGAGTCTGGTAATAGAGTAGATTTGAGTGGGTCAGTTCTGTAAAAGTAGAGTTGCGAATCTCAGATTCGCCATTGTTCGTGTTCTTCGGGTCTTTTCGTAACTTGTCTGAATTTTGTAGAGTACCAGTCGTCTGTTTTGTCATAAACGTCCGCTTTTGGTTTTTCTACGCTACAAGCTACCACGAACGCTATATTTTTCGTTGGTTCCCCTGATTTCGAGAGGGCATTAGGGACTAGGTTTGAACTACCTTTACAATATATGACTACGTAGTCATATTCTAGTAATTCTAGTGCCCATCTGGCTAATCGGCCAGTGGGATTTTTTAGGTTATGGAGCCACTTTAACGCTAAGTGATCCGTGATTACTTTAAAGCTATAGCCTTCTAAATATGGTCTAAATTTTCTTATGGCCTAAACTACCGCTAGGCATTCTTTTTCGGATGCCGAGTAACGCGATTCCGCACCGTTTAGACTTCTACTCGCGTATGCTATCACGTAATTTATGCCATCAATTGTTTGTGTAAGTACGGCTCCTATCCCCGTATTACTCGCATCGGTTTCGAGTAGGAAGGGTTGAGTAAAATCTGGGCAGGTTAATATAGGTGCTCAAGTTAAAAGGTCTTTAATTTTTTGGAAAGTCTCATCTTGTTTTAATCCCCAATCCCATGGTTTATCTTTTTTAAGTAATCTGTTCATTGGTTCTATTGTTTCGGCAAAGTGTGGGATAAATTTTCTATACCAACTTGCCATTCCTATTATGCGCTGTAATTGTTTAATGTTTTTGGGTTTAGGGAATTCTAGGATTGGTTGGATTTTTTCATCGTCTATTTGAAGTCCTTTGTCGTTAACTTTAAAACCAAGGTATTTGATTTCTGAGCAGCCGAATTCGCATTTGTCCGGACTGATTGTTAAATTTGCTTCGTTTATTTTGTCTAGTACGATATTTAAATATTTCAAATGATCGTCAAAATTTTGTGTTACTATTACAATATCATCTAAATAACAAAAAACGTTTGGCTTTAAATCTGGAGTGATGATTTTATCCATCAGTCTCTGGAAAGTGGCTGGAGCATTGGTTAAACCAAAGGGCATCCTTTTAAATTGATACATGCCCTTTCCAGGGACTGTGAATGCTGTGATTGGTTTTGAATTTTCTTCTAAAGGTATTTGTAAATAAGCTAATTTGAAATCAATTTTGGAGATAAATTTTGCTGATCTTAAAGTGTCCAGTATTTCTGTCATGATTGGGATTGGATAGATGTCTTTTTTAGTAATATTATTAACCTTTCTGAAATCTAAACAGAATCTATAATCTTTACCCGGTTTTTTGAATATCACTATAGGGTTTGACCAAACGGAGCAAGACGGTTCAATTATGTCTTGTTCTAATAATTTATCAGCTCTCTGATAAATTATTTCCTTTATTTTTGGGCTCACGTGATAATATCGCTGTTTAATGGGATCGTGGCCCTGGACGTCAATTTTATGTTTCGTTAAATGAGTAGCCCT
The DNA here is from genome assembly GCA_932195095.1 of Andricus curvator. Classification (NCBI taxonomy): domain Eukaryota; kingdom Metazoa; phylum Arthropoda; class Insecta; order Hymenoptera; family Cynipidae; genus Andricus; species Andricus curvator. The sequence goes on from CAKNYM010042693.1 coordinate 16,527, forward strand.
ATGTTCTTTTCCCTGGTGTATTTTAATTTTATTTTCTAAGAGTTTTTCTAATTGGGATTGTTGGCTTTCGTTAAGCTCAACAATACCTGCGCAAATTTCTGTTGAACAATTATTTTGTTCTTCGATTTTTCCTAAATTATCCGAAATGTTATTTAATTTAATCGCTTTATTTTTGAAGTTAACCCATTGATTTTTGTTATCTATTTCTGATATCTCGTTTGCTTTTTGAGATTTCTTTTTTATTTTATTTTGATGAGTAACTTTTTTATTATTCCAAAGGTTACTATCACTATCCTTATATTTTTCCTCGTATTTTTTATTATAAAATATTTTTCCTGAGTTATTTTTCTTATTATTCCTTTTGATTCTTGGTTTGCCTAATGTATCTGAGTCTTGAGTGCTTGAGTCGTCGTTAGTGTCTGGGGTAGGGATGCTCTCTAGGGGTTGGAATTTGTTGCTCGTTGGAATGCTCATTGGGCTTGGGATATCCTTAGTAGAATTTGTAACAGGGATTTGGGCGTTTTTGGTTTTTTGGGTTTGGTTAGGATTGACGGGTACAATGGGAATTTCACTATTTTCTAACTTTGGACTATTTTTGTCAAACTCTCTGGTACTTTGTAAATGAATTTTACCTCCGAATTTCGGTTTAGTCTCTATTGTCCTATTTTTTTTGATCCCTGGTTTGTTTCTAATTTTTTCGTTTTTAACTTCTTTATCAACTTTTACTGTCCTGTCAGGTTTATTTTCGGTTATTGTGGTGGGGAGTGATGTAGGATGTGCTTCCATAGGATAGTAGGTAGGGGGACTCCCTGGTAACCACCAGGTTTCTGAGTGATAATTCAAGGTCATCCGTAAGGCTTTTAGCATGTCTGTGCCTAAAATACCTACGGAGTTTAATTTTGGGACTAACCTGAACATTACATGTTTTACTTTTTTCCCAATCATAATTGGAATTACTGGTTGTCCAATTATGTCGACTGTTTCTCTGTTCGCGACTATTAATTTTCGCGAGACGGGTTTAAAAATTGAAATTTTGGAATTCTTCATTTTTTCCAGCAATTCCTTTCCCACATAAGAGTGTGTGGCACCTGTATCTACTAGAATTCGAAATAAGCTACCTTCGAATTTTGTCATTAGATGAAAACGTGTTTCCGTTATTTCATCTTTATCCGAATTTAAATATTCTGGCGTTTCGGTATTTGTTTGTAATAATTTTGATTCTAATACCCGCCCCTCCAGTTTCTCTGGTTGTATGTGTAATATGGGCATTCTCTTTTGAAATGACCTGTTAAACCGCAATGATAACAAATACTATTGTTTGTCGTAATGTTTGTGCGCGGATTTAAATTTTGATTTTTGTTTTGAACGGAATTTATTTTATCTTGGGAATCTTCATTAGAATTATTATCACGTTTTTGGTTTCTGTTTCCGTAATTTGGTTTCTGGGAATTTTGTTTATTATCTTTGTTATTACTTCCTGAACTATTTTCCGCTTTTTCTGTTGGGAATTCGATCATTGGGTTACTTTGACCTTGATTTGAATCTAACGTCATTTGATTAAACATTGGTAACATTTGATTATAGGGATAGGATGGATATCTTTGTCTATTGTTCTGGAATCTAGGTTGATAATTTGGTTTGAAACCAGGTGGGAATCTGGGTCTGAGGTTAGGTCTGCAATTTTGTTGGTATTGATTTGGAAAAGGTAGAAATGGAAATCCAAATGGTAAAAATGCAAATCGATTTTTGTTTTGATTTCTACCCTGGTATTTTTGGTTTTGATATCCGCTTTTGTTATTATTTTGACCGTTATTATTTTCCTTTTTATCATCTTTGTCATTATCCGAACGCACAATATGCGGAAAAACACTGATGGACAAAGTCCGAAATGAGATAATCCTCAAAGAATGTGGTGCAAAAGAGACAATAGTTGACACATGGGAAAGAAATCAGTTAAGATGGTTCGGTCATCTTGAAAGAATGAAAGATGAACGACTGACCAAACAAGTGTATAAAGGTAAAGTAAATGGCAGAATGCCCAGAGGTAGGACGCCAAAAGAATGGTTAGAATCTGTGAATGAGACACTAATCCGAAGAGACATAAGAAGCCATAGAAACACAAGAGCTTGCATGAAAAAATGCATGGACGTGAAGGAAGCTAGAGTAGTATGCCAGGAAAGAAAAGTGTGGCGACAAGTAGTTTGTAAACAGAGTGACAATAGAGTGAATGACGCCTGAAACAAAGACCTTGGATACTAATGGGCGCAAGTGGGGAACCACACATAACTATTTTGTGAGGCCCTTCACCTGGGGTGATCGCTAGAGAGGTTGATCAGCAATGTGGGTCGGAGCAGTGTTGCGGAATGAACGTGTCATTAAAATAAATAACACGAGAATTCCAGATCAATCTAAAATATCTATACCTAACACCTATATACCTATCTACCTTATACCTATATACCTTCCTACACCCTACTATTTTCCCACCGAGTAAGTCACGCCTACCCCGAAAGGGAAATGGCTTAATGGTATAATAATAATAATTCAAAAAGTCCTTATGATAATCTTGTAGGGCGTGAAAAAAGAAACGTTTTTCTTATCTTGACTTTTTTTCGTATCGTGCGTTGTTTGGCTGAAAATTTTAATTTTCGTTTCTTTTGGATTTTGAAAATGCTGTAACTCTGAAAATTTTAATTTTATCGAAAAATGTCATAGAAATATTTTATTCGCTTTTTTGAGTATTATTAATATCCGTGCATAGAATTTTTAAATATCAAAAAAAAAGTGTCCTCAAAAATTTTCAAAATGTGCTCACTTTTTGAATTTTTATCCAAAATAGCTGGCTAACGAACTTGACCTTCCTTTTAGGACACTTGAAGAGTATACCAAAGCCCAATCCCATAGGTTAATTGTTTTGAAAGTTATCGTGCTAACAAACTAAAAATCTACAGACTAACAGACAGACATTCGGTAAAACCCTGTTTTTTGTGTTCAGGGGGTCTCAAAACGTGGACATTTGAAAAAAACCGGGGGGGGGGGCAAATCTTACACAAATCTAATACCTTCTCTGGATGAGAATGTAAAAAAAAATGGAAATAAACAAAAAAATGCATAAAACTTTTGGAGCCAAATTTCTTATGTAAAAAGAAAAAGAATTTTCGCTCAGTGATCATCATCATTATCAAAAAATATTCACTTCATAGGACGTTCTCGCAACCATTTCGGTAAAGGGCTATTTATCGCTCACTTTTCTGGGGGCTCTACAGTCTCATAACATGGTGGTTTAGAATAAAATATTTTACATCACTCATAGGGTTACACACGTCTTTATGTGGAACATAATGTTTTTCAACGACGACCATGGACTACTCGTCCTGCGAAAATTAACCTTCCCGCGGTAAAGACGTGCCTAATCCTACTTGTGATGTAATATACTATTATTTATCTTCCCTAATTTTGCCATTAATATATTGTTAATTTGATTGACTATAATTTATACCTTATTCTTTTAAAGATTTACATCTGAAAAATTACTTTAGGAAAAAAATGTAAAAAATGCTTCAAATATTGTCTAACACCAAACGGACGCGACAGCGGCTTCCCCCACTTCGTCGCCACAGACCGCGTCAATCCTTCTCCCACAATCAGTCACCATAATCAACAGCAGAATAATAATGCATTGCCTTGACAATTTAATAAAAAATAGTACAGCTCTCATTTTGTACTTTATGTAAATTTCAGCTTTGTAGGTTGAAAACTGCAGTAGCAGTAATTTTTGAAGATAAAAAATTATCTCTCCTCCCCTTCAAGTACAACAATTTTTTTTTTCAAATGTGTAGAAAAATAGCACTTATAAAATAAATTTCATCCAGATTCCATTGAGTAAAAATTGACAAAGTTATTCTATTTGATTATGACGAAAAAACATGCCCTCTTTTGGTAGCCATTTTTATGCAATTGAATAATGAAAAATCGTTTTGCCGCTAAGTGTACTTGACAGCACAACTCCTGTAGAGGACAATAACCCACTTTTTGTTGAGATCCCATCGGCCAAATCTGTAGACATTCCGTTGAAAAATAGTCTATTTTTTAATAACAAATGAGTTTTTATAAAAACTAATTATTATTTTGGACTGAAGGTTTGCACAATTTTTAAGGCTGATAAGGAACATATTTTCTGAAAGTTTGAAACTTGTTTATTAATTATTGCAATAATAATTTGCAGATTTAAGAAAAGGCACTTTCGGACGACTTTTTTTCCAAGTAAATAAATGAACAACTCTTAATGTATGATACATCATTTTCTAGATATTTGTAAGACCTAGATTTTTCAAGTACACATTTTTCTGACAGACATATAGGGGATCAAATTTCGCAAGTGTCCCCGCCTAAAATTTTGTTGTTGCCTATCTTATTGAAACTCCGCCAGATAGTAGTGCTAGTGGACCTCCCTAAATTCTGTGAAGGGGGCGCAACTAGTATAACGGGTTGTAAAGATCAGGGGTCCGAATTTTCGACGATTCACCTCGACCGCTAACTTTCATTTGTACATAACTTCTGATACAGTTATCCAATTTCACTTTTTACGAGGGTAGAAGGGTGAGTGAAGGCAAAAGTGTAAAGGGTGAAAGAAAGTGGTGTGAAGTGAAAATTGAAGAGTGCGAATTTTTTTTGAGGTTAGGTGCAGTAAAAATAGTTTCAGGGCAAGGGGGGCAAGAGGAAGGTGAGTGAAGAGCGGGAAACGTCGCAGATCACTGGGTAAGGTAGGATGCCGACGTATCGAAGTCCAAAAACGGGCGCCAGAGGGCGACAGTCAATAAACGATCACATAGAACAGGTAGCCGAAATAACAGGTGACAATGATGAGAGCGCGGTTAGTGGGGAAAAGGGGGAAGATGACAGTAGCGGTGAGACGTTACAGACGCCGACCAGGGAGGTCACGGCAGAGAGAAGGGATACAGGCACGAGACATAAACCCGGGAGACCCTCTAACCTACAGCGCCTTAACAGACTTGGCAGCGGGGGTTCGAACAGGAGTTTAGACGAATGGCGAAATAAAGTGAGCGCGACCAGTAGTGAAGGGGAAAAAAAGAGATGAAGGGGACGATGATTCAGAAAGGGACAAGGATAACAAGAAAGTTAGGATTAAACGAAAAACACCAGAAAGAGATACGGGGATGGGGGGATGTTTGAGAATCTAGCAGCCATCATAAAAGGGTTCAGAGAGGAAACAAGGAAGATACTGGATGATATGAATAGGGATATGAATAGGCAGGGGAAAGACGTACGGGGGGAATTAAGAAAAGTAAGAGAAAAGTGGGAAGAGTGGGATAAATTCTGGAAAGAGGAGAAATACAAGTTTACTAACAGTGGAAAGTGTGGAGGAATTCTGTTATTTAGGTTTTTGGTTTGAGGCAGGAGGGGGAAACGAGGTGCAGGTGAGGAAAAGAATCGAGTGTGCGAGTAAAGTAATGGGCCAAGTATGGGGTATAGGAAAGTGAAGGTTCAATGACGATTGGAGAATGAGGGTTTTGTTGTTTGATGCGTTGGTTTGGGCGGTGTTGTGTTATGGAATGGAGGTCTGGGGATGAAGTCTTGAAAACCCGTTATACTAGGTGCGCCCCCTTTACAGAATTTAAAGAGGTCCAATAGCACTACAATCTGGCGGAGTTTAAATAAGATAGGCGACAACAAAATTTTAGGCGGGGACACTAGGCAAATTTTACCCCATAGGTTAGTTGCCATAAACAAAAAAACCTGTTTTTGTTATCATTGACGATTGTTAACACACACAGTGCTTCCGAAGCCTTGGTCGCAAGCATATAGGCTTTTATTCTACATGCTAGAATAGGGCGCGTTTATATATTTTTTCTTTTCTCATCTTGATATGATATCGTTACATTTATCCTCTATAGTTGGGACTAAACTAGTTTTTGCAGCTACTAAAATATTACCTTTGTCTGCTTTGACAAAGGTTTTTGTGATTATGTCTGCTTTGACAAAGGCCTTTGTGATTATTTGGGAATTTTGTAATAATGTCTGAAACTTTATTGGACAATAAATTCAAAAACTCAAATAAAGTTTCAGACAAAATTCCCAAAAAATCACAAAGACCTTATCGGGCTTCCGTTTCCGGTACCGATCGTGAGTGAACTCTTTTGTTTCAGGTGTTAGTTTTTTGGCTTTTGTGAAGGGACTAAGCGTGTGTATATGCAGAAAGGGCAGTGAGTGCGGAGATCAGGTGTAAAGGAAGAAGGGTGAGTGAAGGCAAAGGTGTAAAGGGTGAAAGTAAGTTGTGTGAAGTGGAAATTGGAGCGTGCGAAGTTTTTGAGGTTAGGAGCAGTACAAATAGTTTCTGGGCAAGGGGGCAAGGGGTGGGTGTGTAAAGAGCGGGAAACGTCGCGGATAGGGGGGATGGAGGAATGTTTGAAGAACTAGAGGCTTTCATAAAAGGGTTTAGAGAGGAAACAAGGAAGAGACTGGATGATATGAATAGGGATATGAGTAGGCAGGGTAATGATGTAAGGGGGAAGTGAGAAAAGTAAGAGAAAAATGGGAAGAGTGGGATAAACTCTGGAAAGAGGAGAAGGACAAGGTATGGGGTAAACTAGAGAGCATAGAGAAAAGACAGAAGGAGGATGACGAAAAGGGAAATAGTGAGATAAACAGTTGGAAGAACGGGTAAACAACTTAGAAATCAGGAATGAGCATATGGGGAAAGAAACAGAGAGTGCGGAAATAGGAAAAGGGAGTAATAAGGACGTGCAAAATGATAATAAAAGATTGAAGAAGAGACTAAGTGAGATTGAAAAGAGATTGGAAGAGGAAGAAAGGGCGAAGAGAAAAAATAACATAGTAGTTAAGAGATTGACAGTGCAGAGTGAAACAGGGAAGCGGAAATCAAAAATCTATGAGAGATATTGGAGTTCAGGTAAGTGTAGAAGGAGTTAAGAGAATAGGAGGGACGAAGGAAGGAAAAAAGGAATTTTTATAGTAAAAGTAGGGAGTGAGGAGGAGAAAAAGAAAATTATGGAGAAAAAAATGGTTGAAAGGAAGAAGGGAAAGAATTGAAGAGGATTTGACATGGAGGGAGAGGAAAAGGAGATGGCAAATAGAGCAGAGGACATGGGTAGAGAGGAAAAAGGGGCGCATGGTATGGATACTGAGAGACAGGATTTGGATAAATGGGGAGGAATAGTTATGGGACGAAGAATCAGAAGAAATGAGGAAAAAGGAACAAAGAGTTGAGAAAGGTAGGAAAAAGGAAGAGGCAAAAGAGTTTATAGATGAAACAGAGGGGTTTCTAAATGGCAAGGCAGAAGAAAAGTGAGGAAGATAGGTGAGGGAAGCGAAGAGAAAAACGTAAGAATAGCTTTCTGGAATGTGTCAGGCTTGAAGCACAAGAATGAGGATGGGCGGGCATGGTCTCAGGGGTGAGAAAAGAATTGGCAGTAAAAGGGTGAAAAGTGGGGACAGGGAGGAAAAAGATGGAACGATGGTAAGAAGGATTATAATTGGAAAAGTCAAAAAAGCGGTGGTTTGTGTATATAGAAGAAGAGGGGATGAGGAAGGTTGGAGAGTAATAAGGAGTTGGATGGAGGAAAAGAAGAAAGAGTTGGTTCTGATAGGAGGTGACTTGAATGCCTGGACTGGCGAGCAAGGGGGAGGGATTTGGGATGAAGAAAAGGAGGCCTATGTAAGGAGCTCCAAACATAGGGAGACAGACTGGGAAGGGAGGAGGTTGCTAGACGAAATAGAAGAAACAGGATGGTTTATATGTAATGGCAATATGAAAGGAGATGAGGAAGGAGAGATGACATTTATAGGTAAGAGCGAAATAGTAATAGACTACATCCTGGCGGAAGAAAGAATGAGGAATATGATAGCGAGTATGAAGGTGGGGAATGAGATAGGGTTCGAGCACTTCCCGGTAATAGCTACACTTAAAGCTGGCGTCCGTAAGAGTGGCAGAGGGAGAAAGGAACACGAAAATATAAGTCTGGGGGGTAGATAAATTAAAAGAGTTTAAACAAAAAATGGAAAAGGAGAATGTGAGGTATGAATAAGAGGAGGGAGTAGACTCGTTAATTGAAAGGTTGAAAGGGTCGATTGAGAAGGTAAGGGATGAGATAGGTACAAAAGAAGAAAGAGAAGAGGGAAAGAGAGGCTGGTGGGACGAGGAATGCACGGAGAGTAAAGACAGAATGAAAGAGTGTGTAAGAAAAGGGTTTATACTTAATAGGGTTAATAGAAATTTAGGGAGAAAGAAAGGCAAATTAGTCGCATTGTTTGTAGATTTCAAAGCAGCTTTTGACTCAGTAAATAGTGAAGTGCTATGACAGGCAATGAAAGAGAGGGGAATAGAGGAAAGTTTGGTGGAGAGGATAAAGGAAATTTTTTAAGAAACCAGGAATGTGCGAGTAAAGTAATAGGCCAAGAATGGGGTATAGGAAAGAGAAGATTTAACGACGATCGGAGGATGAGGGTTTGACTGTTTGGTGCGTTGGTTTGGGCAGTTTTGTGTTATTTAGTGGAGGTCTGGGGATGGTAGGAACATAGGAAAGTGGAAAACAGCATGCATGAGAGATTTCTGAGATGGATAATGGGGGTTAGTTGGAGTTGCCCAGGATACATGTTAAGGGAAGAATTAGGAAGGCAAAAAATGGTAACTAGACAAATTAAGAGAGCCTGGATGTTTGAAGAGAAGCTAAAAAGGGGAGAGTGGAGCAGAATAGCACAAGTATGCTTGGGCGAGATTCGGAACAAGGAAACGAGAGGCAATTTGGGAAATTCGAAATGGGAGGAAGAAAGGAAAAAAATGAGGAGGGTTTGTGATATACGAGAAGGGGTACTGGAGTGGCAGGACATAGAGTTAGAGTTAGTAGTAAGACAAGGAGAAGAGAGATGGAGAAAGACTATGGACTCGAGGTACAATAGATGGTATATGATGGTCAAAGGTTTGATGGAACCAGATTATTGGCAAAAATTAAAAAAGGAAGATAAATGGAGTAGGGTGGTACGGTTTAGAATGGGAGAAGGAGTTAGAGCTTGTAGATATTGGATGGATGAAGAGGAAAACCTGTGTAGATATTGTGTGGATACGAAATGGAGTCATGGGAATATGTATTAGAGAGGTGTACAGGAGAGGAAGAGGGACAGTTGAGTGTGGATGAATGTGTAAGATGGATTTTGGATGGTAATGGACAGGGAGTGACGTGGATGAAGAAAATGGAAGAACTAAGGGAAAGCAAGGTAACTGGGCACAGCCAAACGGTTAATCCTAATAAGGAAAATAACTAGCAAAAATTTTAATTTTAAAATCGTTGAAAATGTACTTTATGGTAAGAGGAAACGGAAGCCCTGGAAGCTCGCTCATTTTTAGACGTTTAATCCTTAGTGCCCGGACAAGTGTACCACAGACACTTAAGAAATTTTTAAATCGTTTTTATTGTTGCAAATTAATGAAACTATATGCAGAAAACAATTTTCATTATTTAAACCAAGTCAAAGAGTACAAAAATATGAAAAATACGAATTTTAGGGAATAAGTGTCTGTCAGAAACTTAGTCGGGCAGAAGCGCCAAAACTATGTCGGGCACTAAGGTTTAAGAATTATTAGTATTAACAATATTATTATTTTAAGTAAGATATCTTAAGTTAAGATAGATTAAGGATGGAATGTAAACATATGTACAGGGAACGGAGGCCCTCAAAGCCGTAAAAGGGAGAGATTAAATATACACACACAGACAAATTATCTTTGCCAAAGCAGAAAAAGGTAATATTTTAATATCTGCAAATTCAGACGATAACAAAACAACTATTGATAACCTTTTACAAAAAAACATCTTATTCAAAAAAGTAAACACTAGTTTAGTCCCAACTATAGAGGATAAATGTAACAATATTATATCAAGATGGGAAAAGAAAAGATATATAAACGGACAATTAGCATATTGATTAAAGAATCATGGCAATGTTGTAGTAAAAGCATATGCTCTCCCAAAAGTTTACAAACCAGAATTAAAATGGAGAATAATTGTTTCTACTATTGGTTCTCCAACATACAATTTAGCAAAATATTTATCAAAAATTTTAAAACGAGTGTCTGGTACAACTGATTCCTTCGTTAAAGATAGTTGGAGTTTTAAAGGCAAAATGAAAAACATAAATGTACCAAATACACACTCATTAGTCTGACTAGATGTCGTATCTATGTTTAACAACATTCCTTTAGATTTAGTTTCAGACTAAATAGAAGAAAAATTACAATTATACACAAATTTAACTAAAATATCAAATTCCGAAATTTTAATAGCTGTAATAGCGGTTTTTAATAATACCGTTTTTTCATTCAATCAAAACTACCATAGACAAATTTCAGGTTGCCCTATGGGATCACCTTTATCTCCAATTGCAGCTAACCTTGTTCTAGAACATATCGAAAATAGAGCTTTGTCAAATCTAAGTTTGGAACCACTTTTCTTTAAACGGTACGTGGATGATATTTTTCCTATAGTTTCTACAGACAAAATACAAGAACTAATCAACACTTTCAATAGCATAGCAGAATCTCTAAAATTTACTCATGAAATATAAGATAATAACACCAGAGAGAAAGTGAGAGTAACCACTTCCAAAGGAAGCACAACTATCAGTTTAGTGGCGCCTCTGCGGCCTATTTCGGGTAGCTTCTTCCAGGCTCACACCACCTCACGCATACGCGACGCACACAGGCGCAACTCTTTAAGCGACATGTTGATTGTCGAAAGGGAACGGTCCGAACTCGGTCCGTGAATTTAAGAAACGCGAAGGATTTAATTTTCACAAGTACGAGACGGTCGCCGCACAGTGCGGCGAATTAGAAAATTGGGGTTCAAAATGATCCAAAGCCTACAATTTTTATCCGATTTCATATTTTTTTTAAATCAAAGCTAATTAAATTCTTAAGAGGTATGTCGAGGCTGATTTTGCAAAAAAGGCTCTGTTTGTTTATTATTTAAGTTGCAAAATGCCAAAAAACCATAATTTTTCATATTTGAGGTGCCTGTTCTGTATCATTCATTGATATTACCTCGAGAAGGTGAAAAACTGTTAGATTTACAATCGATTAACAAATCCTGATAACTTAGATGAAGTTCCTGCAATCCGTTCAATTGTTATAAACAAATTTATGAAAAAAATCGATTTTTGCTGTACATTGAAGCCTGGAAGCTCTTTTCATCACGTTTTTCCCCGCGAAATCGAGTAAAATCAGTGTTTCACTAAAATCAAACACTTAAGTATTATTTTTTTGATTGTCATAAACAAATTTCATAAACAAATTCAATAAATAAGCGCTTTTGGATATATAAAATGCATTTTTTCTGCGCAATCATTAGTTTTGCCTTAAAAATGAAAATTCTATGAAAGAAGTGGACAATGAACAATATTTACCATTGTTATAAACAATACTGATTACCAAATGCATTAAACGGTCACTCTTTGATGGAAAAAATCCATTTTTTTTGCATAATTGTTTATTTCATCCCTAAATTAAAATTCTGATGGAAGAAACTGACATTTCACAATATTTTTCATTGTTATTAACAATTCTGATCAACAATTGCATTTGATAGTCGCTCTCAAATAGGAAAAATCTCTTTCTTGCTGAAATGTTTATTAGATCATAAAAAATGAAACTCCTACGAAATATACTAACATCCAAAAAAATTTCGCATTGTTATAAACAATCTTGATCAATTAATTCTTAAAATAATTCTTTCGTATAGAATAAATCTGTTTTTTGGGTTCCGAAACAGGAACAAATGAAGAACGAAACCACTGACAATCAAGAGACACAAACGATTTGCAGTTGTTCCGTTGTTCACTTGTTTCGGTTGTCACATTTTTCTCGTCACTTAATGTTCAATTCTACGCTTTTTTTTCGGAAGGATATTGAAAAGTTCAAGCACGTATCCATTGGATTTTTGTGTTTTCCCGACTTACATAATTTACGACTCTTGAGTCCAAATAGTAAGGATTATTTCTCATAAAGTGCAGATTTGTGAATACTTTGTTTTCGTGTTCTTCCTGTGATACTATGGAGATTTATCAGTTGTAAGTTTCAAATCATTCCTTCATAAGTTTCAATCGAAAACCTTATTTTCAATATAATTCATTTTTCTAACAATGAATGAATTTAGAGTTCCGAAGCAAGTTCTTTGTGATTTTCTGATCACAAGTGGCTATAAAGATAGAGGAAAACTTCTGAGCTATATCAAAGCCACATTTGAACAAAAGTGAAAAAAAGCTTTTTATGACATAACAACATTCAGGGCCAGGAATGCGGAATGGCTGCTTTCAGATTTCTCTGTTAAATTCGTTGGAGTTTGTCCCGGCAGAAGACCTTCAGATGATTTCGAGAATAGCTCAAAATCAACTAAGAGACGAAAACTGCTCAAAATTCGGGAATGTTATTCTGACTCTGAAATACAGAGTGCATTCCTGAGCATTTTGCGATCTTCTGGTAAAACTAAAATCGCTAATGACATGAGTAAACTTTTGTCAAATGACGATGATGAACACGATGAATTACCTGATGAACTATCATATTCAGAAGTAGGAGGAATTACACGCTACACTGATGATGAGGCATTAGCACTGATTGAAGACGCAAAATTGAGTGAAAACCAGTATGAAGTTATTCGTATCCAAGCGAAAGCTAAAAATGCTGATATCTACCCACCTTACAGAAGCCTAGCAGATGCCAAAAAAAGGTGCTACCTCCCAGAATCTCATATCATAACGGAAGAGGGTGTGAGTATTAACATGCAAGCTTTGCTGGATCACACAGTATCTCGCTTGATGGAAATACCTGGAATCATACCTCCAAATTTAGTTGACAGACCTAATGTTTCAGAGTCTTTAACTTCAAAATATGGATGTGATGGGACATCTGGTCATAATCCATACAACCAGTCTTTCACTGATCCTAGTAAATCTGATGCAAGCATCCTAATTTTTTCGATGGTACCGCTAGCATTGGAGATGATAGACACGGAAACTGGTAGATGTTTGGCGATTTGGAAAAATCCACATCCTGGGTCATCAAGACTTTGTCGAATCATGCGATTCCGCTACGTGAAGGAAACGAAGGAGACTACCATCTCTGAGGTGAAGCAGATTCAAGGAGAAATCGATAAACTCAAACCAACAACAATTAATTTCGGTCGAAGTCGGAATCGTTGCAAAGTCACGCATAAAATGATAATGTCCATGGTTGACGGAAAGGTTTGCCAAGCGCTCACTGAAACACCATCATCATCGTCATGTTACATATGTTCCGCAAAGCCCTCCATTATGAACAAGTTGGAAAAAATCAAACTCTTGTCTGTGAAGATCAAAAACTTCTTTTTTGGTCTTTCCACACTACATGCTTGGATACGCTTCATGGAATGTATCCTTCACATTGCGTATCGCATAGAATTCTGCAAATGGGCAGCAAAGTTAGTCGATGAAAAACAGAAAATGAGCGATGCGAAGAAGAGAATTCAAAAAGAATTTTGGGAGAAAATGGGCCTGATCGTGGATGTTCCACAACATGGGACTGGAACATCCAATAATGGCAATACTGCTCGAAGATTCTTTGAAGATCCTGAATTGACTTCGAGTATTACCGGGGTTGACAAAGTATTAATCGAGAAATTCGGCGTTATTCTGAAAGCTATGGCATCAGGAAAGAGAATAGACATTATCAAATTCGGAGAATATTGCCAGGAAACTGCAAAACTTTATGTCAGCTTATATAGTTGGTTCTATATGCCTGTTACAGTCCACAAGATCCTCATACATGGCGCTAAGGTCATTGAAAATGCCCCATTGCCTATCGGCCAATTGACAGAAGAGTCCCAAGAGGCGAATAATAAGATTTTCAAGAGGATAAGGGAATTTAATACCCGTAAAATCAGTCGGATTGCAACCAATGAAGATTTGTGTCACAAGTTGTTGATTATGACTGATCCCTACATAAAAAACTGCAGAACCATTAAGGAGACTGCCCCTCGTCCCATGGATGAACAAGTTCAGGATCTGCTGATTGAAGATGATTGAGGCAAGAATGGACAACGCTGCTGAAAACCAGAATTTTTCGTCCAAAAATGGGTAGGCTTCATGATTTCGTTCATCTTCATTGTTTATAATATTGGAAAAAGATGTTGAGCGTAGATGTTTTACGATTCGGTTCCTGATTTCAAAGTAACATTAACTATTGAACGCAAAAAACAGATTCATTCTATACGAAAGAATTATTTTAAGAATTAATTGATCAAGATTGTTTATAACAATGGGAAATTTTGTTGGATGTCAGTATATTTCGTAGGAGTTTCATTTTTCATGATCTAATGAACATTTCAGCAAGAAAGAGATTTTTCCTATTTGAAAGTGACTATTTAATGCAATTGTTGATCAGAATTGTTAATAACAATCAAAAATATTGTGAAATGTCAGTTTCTTCCATCAGAATTTTAATTTAGGGATAAAATAAACAATTATGCAAAAAAATGGATTTTTTCCATCAAAGAGTGACCGTTTAATGCATTTGTTAATCAGTATTGTTTATAAAAATGATAAATATTGTTGATTGTCCATTTTTTTCATAGAATTTTCATTTTTGAAGGCAAAACTAATGATTGCGCAGAAAAAATGCATTTATATATCCAAAAGCATTTATTTATTGAATTTTTTTATGAAATTTGTTTATAACAATCAAAAAAATAATACTTAAGTGTTTGATTTTCGTGAAACATTGATTTTACTCGATTTCGCGGGGAAAACGTGATGAAAAGAGCTTCCAGGCTTCAATGTACAGCAAAAATCGATTTTGTTCATAAAATTATTTATAACAATTGAACGGATTGCAGGAATTTCATCTAAGTTATCAGGATTTGTTAATCGATTGCAAATCTATCAGTTTTTCACCTTTTTGAGGTAATATCAATAAATGATACAGAACAGGCAGCTCAAATATGGAAAATTATGGTTTTTTGGCATTTTGCAACTTAAATAATAAACAAACAGAGCCTTTTTTGAAAAATCGGCCTCGACAGACCTCTTAAAAATTTAATTAGCTTTAATTTAAAAAATAAGGAAGATGAAATCGGATGAAAATTGTAGGCTCTGGATCATTTTGAACCCCAATTTTCTAATTGCCGGGTCCGACGTATCTGGCCTCTAGAGAGAATTGTGTCAAAATCATCTAAAAAAGTTTGCGAAATTTTGACAGTTTGCAGCTCATGTTGTTATTTTCTTCCCGATCTTACGATATTTTCTCTGCAAAAATCTTTTATGTTTTACAGGTTTTTAAATGCGTATCAAATTTTTATAATTTTTGTTGCTAAGATGATATTTCTTCTTTAACAGAATTTCAAGTTCAAATGGCCCACTTTCAATTGGACTATCTCCCAAAATTCTTGGAATTTTCTTACATAATATTACAATAATGAATTTAAAATTTAAAGCTTTTTCGGGTTTCAATCATGTGCGAAACTATGAATCTTGCTGACGTTTCGTGAACATTGCAGTTCACTTCTTCAGGGCTGACCTGAAACTGAAGTTTCAGGTTATGTTGTTCTTATATATGTATTCTGTACGATGCCTGTGATTGGCCAGAGCGCCCCATGGTGGGGACTGGTCGAACTTGATTGGCCAATAAAGTCTTTTTTTTAAACCCGGGAGGACGGAAAGCCAAATCGGATTAGTATTTTATCCATTGTCCCTATTGATGATATTAGGGTGTTTTAAGATTTCGATTGCTTCTTTATGTTTTCTTGGAAAAATATTGTACGTTTTTGCAATGATGGTTGTTTTGTCAAATAAAATGCTATGTCCTGTTTCGATATGATGCTCAGTCAGTGCTGATTACGTGAAATGTTTTAGCCTGATTTTACTCTCATGTTCCTTTACACGTTGGCTTACCGCCCTCCCGGCTTCTCCAATATAGACTTTGCCACAAGTACAAGGGATTTTATATACCTTCAGATCACTGAAAGGTGCCTTTTTATCTTTAGGGTTGTTTAGAAGTTGTCCTATTTTCGCAGGGGGTTTAAATATGGTATGGATGTTGTGTTTGTTGATAATTCTTCCTATTTGTTCTGTGATACCTAAAATGTAGGGTAGGAAGGTGGTCGTTTTTTTCTCTCTTTCTTTAGTAGGTTGTGTTGACTTGTTTTTTTGATTGTATTTTCTTATTGCTTTATTAATTTGTTTGTTTGTGTAATCGTATTGTATTAGGATTTATTTAACATTTCCTAGTTCCTTTTGTAAGTTATCTTTATCTTTTATGGAGACAGCTCTGTATACAAGGGAGTTAATAACCGATTGCTTTTGAGATGGGTGGTGGTGGGAGGAGGCATGTAGGTATCTGTTTGTATGGGTTATGCAGAGTGAGCCGTTCCAGAACCAGACTTACATGATGCAGGTGTTCCTACCAAGTTTTGGAATAAATAATTATATCGTCCAAGTAGACCATGCAAATCTTGTTGATATAACCAACTAGGACTAGGATCAGAGACTCCTTTGGGAAAGGTTTAGTTCCCAATTCTCGGGCCCCATGTTGGGCGCCAAAATTTGTCATCAGTTTTATTTTTTTATTGTTACAGAAGAGAAACTTACTTACATAGCTACGTTAGCATAATCAGTGGAACAAATTCCTGCGGAATTGCTCGACGGTCGGTTTAATTATAATCGATTTGAGTTTCTTCGGTATTTGGTAGGTACTCGGGCGAACTATCACGTCCGCGGCACTTCCACTAGTCGTCGAAAGTTTCTGGGTACGGTGGCCGAAGGCTCGTAGTAAGGCTTCCTGCTTCCTTGGAGACCTTTGCGGTGGGGGAGAGGATCTCCTTGGTTTCTCTGGGGATCTTCGGGGTTGAGGAAGGTCTCTCATCTTTCTTTTCTTCTCCGGAGAACGTCGCGGGGGTGGTCGGGGTCTTTTAAGGCTGGATGGATCCACTTGATGCCGACTTAGTGGGCATCCTCCCACTCCTCTGTGAGTCGGCGTTTTATCGGGGTGTTTCGCGTGAGGTAACCCGGAGATCCCTCAGACCTCGAGGTTTCGCAACCTTTTCACTAGGGTCCCTGGCAGCCGGCTCTGTTAACGGGAACTCTTTTTGGGCAGCCTTGGTCCTCAGTTTCTGGGTACCCACGTTGGTCACTTTCACTGGAGAGGTGGGAATGGGAGAAGCTCGGAGTACCAAATAATCTTCCTCTGGGATGTGGGGGCTGGTACTTCCTGTGGTAGGTCGCACGTCCTCTTGCTGGGGTTGGATTTCCTCCTGTTGAGGAATCGGCGTTCCTGGAGCCAGATCGGCAATCCCGGGCTCGGGTTCAGGGGCTTGGAGGGGATCGTTAGCCTCCTGGCTCTGTATACAAGTGTCCTCGTTCGGGGCAGCGAGGCCAAACTCCCGTCTCCGTTGCCGACTTTGTAGTCTTTTCCGTTTGGTGGTCGGTGGTAAGGGAACGTATCTCTCTGGGTGGGCAAGTTGCTCGGCCACCGCCCGGCGATGACGTTCGGCCCAGCGCTTGTGCTGACTTGACCTATTCCTTTTAGATTTCTCTACCTATGGAAAAACGGAAATCCTACCTCAGCTATTGCCCGGAGTTATATAATTCACTTATATAATTTTATTGAGTTTATTTTTACCAACTTTTTTTTTAAAGTTTTTTTTTAACAAGTTTTTTTTTTACCAACGGCGATACCACGCTGAAAAAACCAGTTCTCGTCAGATCACTGAAGTTAAGCAGCGTTGGGCGCGGTTAGTACTTGGATGGGTGACCATTCGAGAATACTGCGTGCTGTTGGCCGAATCGGGTAGTGTCACGCCTACCCTGAAAGTGAAATGGCTTCATGTTATACTAAATGGTATTTTTAAGTAAACCCGGAAATCCTCTATATGATCGAGGCTCGGAAGAGATTATTTATTTTCGCGATTTTAGTTTTTTGGGAAAACCCGGTTATCCTCGATATGATCGAGGACCCGGAAGGGGTTATTTATTTTTGAGAAAACCAAAATGAACTTACGGCGGGAGCGCCCAACGCCACGTCAGAACTGTTGCCCTCCATTGGGACTTCAATTATTCATACAAAAAAAGAAATTAGGTCGACCACGTTTAAAGTCGGAGCTAATCGTCTGTTGGTAAACCACCATGAGGACAACAGGGCCTCAGGAAAGGGGATAAGGATTTTTTCCCAAATCTTCGGGTGTAATAACACCGAACACTAGGTCTATAGATTTATTTATATTTAAAAACTCAAAACTCACAGTATTAACAAATGAAGATAGAGATTCTAGGTCCTGAAAGAAACTGAATACTCGCGAATAGTGGATTCCCAGGGGTTTTCGAGAGCGACTTCCTCGCTGGGGTGCCGCCGAACTCGAACTGAACTGCGAGCCTGACCGCCGCTGCTCGCTGACCAGACTGCACTCGCACGGCGGCCAGACTTCGCACTACGATAATCCACATTATCGCCACTAGTTGCGTCTCTGGTGCGCGGCAAATATTGAAAAACTTATAATGCGAATTGTGACGAATGTCCAAGAAAATAATTAAATTAATATATTTTGACGTTGGTTTAAAAACCCCAAAGGGTTTTTTAGCGGACGTCAACATTTTTAACCAAGTATTTAAATTTTGAAACAAGAGGATTAACTTCACCAAAAGAAACGAATTTTCAACCACATAATTGGATCTTCAACAAAAAAAAATCAATTTTCTACCTACACTTGTATAGCTAAATTTTCAACCAACAAATTTTCAACAAAATAGTTAACTTTTCGACCAAAGAAATTAATTTTTAACCAAAATGATGAATCATCAAATAAGCACATTTTTTTTAACAGAGTAGTTCATCTTTCGAATAAATACTTTAAAATAAGTGCTTTTCGGTTAAAAATGCCATGCCGCTATTCTACTAGTCTTTGTAAATATCTAGTGAAAAATGTATTTGAAAAGATAATTTTATGTATATCCTTATTACAACGTTGATAAGAACTTCATTTTAAACCGCCGATTTATCCATAAAGACAATTTTGAAACCAAAATTCAGAGCTGTTACTACGTAATAGCTCTGTCAGGTGTGGCAACTGCCAAAATTTATATAGCTTTTCTTAAAGCAAAACACGATCGAGCTTGCTCCAGCTTCCTTAAATTTTCTGCTTATCGACTTATAGAATATTCTGATATTATTCTGAAATCTAAAAAGTTAAGAATGCTCTAATTCGTGATTGATATAAAACTTTTACTTGGAAAACTTTAGACTATTATTTATAATAATCATATCCTTTTCAAATCCTAAAATAAATGGTAAATTCAAAAAGGCATATATTACATAAACAAATAAAGTCGAGTAAAAATGTATTAATTTTGTCACCAGAAAGAAACTCTATTAATTATATTTTAAATCTAGAATTAGATAATATTATATATGTACCAGATATGTACATTCCGACGAAGGAAATGAATAAGAATCAAATAATAGTTAAAAAATTGTAAGAAGCTTCACCCCCTGTTAGATGAGCGGCGCTCTCGTGAGGGGGGTTTTCGCTAATGAGGGTTCTCCGGGAATCCTCGAGCTGTCTCTCCAGTCTGGGGCTGGAGGATAAGTCTCGGTGATTGCCGGTCGATCCCTGGCGTGAATGGGTGCGGCGGAAGGCCATACTGAGATTGATGTATTTGTTTTTTCTTTGTTTGTTTTCCTTCTTTTTTATTCTTTATCTTTATTCAATTTACTTATATATAAATATGTATAGCTCGAGAGGAGAAGGGAGAAATTAATCAACATAGTTATTTGTATATAAAAGGTTTTCATGTATATTATTAAACAATAGGAGGTACTCGGGCACACATGCCATTACAAAATAATCGTGACTAATTAATCCTATGCTAACAGTCTTATGCCACAGTCATTTGATCAATGCTTGCATCTACCTTTGGTCATCTATAAAGTTGCCGCTACGGGCGTTAAGAAGTTATTATAATTACAATTTCTATATTATGCTAAATTACAAGATATGGCTAGATTTCGCGAAGGAAAGAGTCGATTTCCGCGAGAGTCGCTGACGCCGAGGGACTCTCATCCGGCGGACCGCCACTCGCAGGTGGCGTAGTCTGGGTTAATACGGCAACAGGCAAATTGTCTAACGATGTTGGATCCACCTGGTTCTCTCGGATCGTAAGTTCCTGCATGTGAAGCGCTAGTGCGTCGCGTTCGCACTCGGATAAAAACGCGAACGTTCCGGTATAAAGGGCTTCACAGTGCCTAAAATCCGGTGAGTAGGCTTTTCGAGCCGTTTGTGCCTGCTGGCGCGAGATAAGCCTTTCGGGCGATAATTTAAGCGCGTCCGGAGCCTGCGGGGCGTGTGCTGACCGGGGCTGGGCTATACTTGCCCAGTACTGAGCCGCGACGTTTGCTTCTTTCATCAGGCGTTCTGCTAACCCGTTGTCAATTTTTCTCTCCGCCAAAAGATGCTTTATCTTTCTAATCCGGCCGCGGCGCATCCGCGCGACTTCGCTACGAGCTCCCACTGAAAAAATAAGAGAGGACGGAAACCGAAACGATTTAATAAAAGAAATATAAAAAAAACACGTAGATCATTATGAAGGTGGATTTCGACCGATTCCCGTTAGTCAACGCGTCAGGCCATTCTGTAGGGAGAATCAATACTGTGGTAAAAATAAAATAAAATAAAATCTGAGGCGATACTCACTTTCAAAAATCGCGTTAAAACAAAAAAAGGTGTATGTGTATGCCCAGAGCAGGCAGATAACGCTAGCAGCAGCGGAAACGCGAATGGCTTACCCAGTGAATCTGGATTATGCCGGTCGTTTGCAGCTATATGCGAAGGTTCCTATTCTTTCCAGTCGAGCTGGAAGATTGAGCGCTCCAGAGGTCTGGAGGATATCTCGCCAGACAAGCTGGCGCACCAAGTCCCTAACGCAGGCCGCGCGTGTCCTTATATCCTCTTCTCCCTACCTTCAATTGCCGGGCAGGCCCCGGTGGGGTTCAGCGGTGCCTGTGATTGGCGGCGCTTGCCCACGTGGTTCGTACCTCTGGTCGGAGTGGGGCTCGCTGAACGCGTTGAGTGTTGCCTGGCGCTATTCTCGCGCGCTAGGCTTGTCTTATTCTATATATGCGACTGCATTATTGTTACTATCTTATATACGGAGAATAAAGTTATTGCTAATACCTTACGGGCTAAGTGGCACGTTACAAAATACATCAATACATTTTTTGCTAGATATTTCCAAACACTAGTTACGTATGTATAAAACAGTCTCTGGATGGAAAGGTCAGTAAAATCAAAACAAAAACTTTGTTTCTTTGAAAAATGGCAACGTTTCCGACTCAATGTGGTCCCTTTTCAAGCCTATTGAAGCCTTAGAACAGTAGTTTAGAAGACAAGCAAGAAAAGACTAGATTTTCCAGGTTTACAAAATTCGGTTGAGAAAATGAAAAATGTGAGAATGTCCAAAACAACAGCAATTTTTATCATTATGTACTTTAAGATGCATAATGGTTGTTGAAATCACAAATTTTTCTGGATTTTGATGTTGGCTATGTCAACAATAAAATACCAAAATTTTTTAAAATTTTATAAACATTTCCGTGAATGTGGACAAACCCACATTTATTCGTACATTTAAATCACATTGTTATTAAAAACAAGAGAGCTGTATGGAGAGCTCCAAAAGTAAAAGTAGCGGGAACAGTCATCTTTAGACGCCATGGTTTGTCCACATTCACGGAAATGTTTATAAAATTAAAAAAACTTTTGGTATTTTATTGTTGACATAGCCAACATCAAAATCCAGAAAAATTTGTGATTTCAACAACCATTATGTATCTTAAAGTACATAATGATAAACATTGCTGTTGTTTTGGACATTCTCACATTTTTCATTTTCTCAGCTGAATTTTGTAAACATGGAAAATCTAGTCTTTTCTTACTTGTGTTCTAAACTACTGTTCTAAGCCTTCAATAGGCTTGAATAGGGACCACATTGAGTCCGAAACGTTGCCATTTTTCAAAGAAACGAAGTTTTTGTTTAGATTTTGCTGACCTTTCCATCCGGAGACTGTTTTATACATCAATCAAAGGTCGAAACTGAAGAAAGAGATGCACTAGTTACATATCTTTTTAGAAGTTCTACGTTATGAAATTATATTATATAATCAGAGAGGAAAATCTGGAAAAATGGTACCCAATAAAATTGCATAAACGCAGATATAGGTATGTAGAATAACAGAATAATGGGGTGGGCCGAAAAAATAAAATTTTTGAAATTATTTGCATCTGAGAAATGTAGTACTGAATACGTCAGATAAAAAAAATGATCGAAAGAAGTTAATCTTATAACAAGAATGCTGTTTTCATTCGAGAAACATTATTTATTCATACAAGAAAAATTTTCTTCGATTCAAGAATTATTTGACCGGGCGTATTTAGTACAATTTAGTACAATCAAGGCGTATTTAGTAAATTTATACATTTTTTTGATTCCATTAATCTTTTTTCTTTAGTATTAAATGCAAATAAAAATTTTTAAAAATATTACTTTGGTTTGAGATAACATTTTTTGAAAATAAGCAAAAATGACATTTTTTAATATTTACCGAGTGGTTTGCAACTCAACCGATGGACTGTACACTTACTTCAAGTGATTTCAGTGAATTCATGTGAATTCAAGTGACTTCACGCCGGTGACTTCTGCGTAGGTGTACACCTGACTTCAAGAGTTTTTATCCTCTCGATATTTACGTAATTTTTATTAAAATTGGTTAAAATTAAAAAAAAGTGCAGGGTGTCTAGCGAACCGGGGAAAACCCAGGAATTTTATTGGACCGTGAAAACCCCGGGAATTTCGTTTACGACCGGGAATTTTTTGTATTTGATCGAAAACTCGACTTTTTCTACTTTATCTTCTTTTTATTCCATTTCCACTTTATCTACAGTCGCAAGGTTCCTTCCTATGCTTATCCTAAGTACCGATTTATGTAATTTTTTACATTCTCATCCTAATGAGAAGGTATTGGTTTTATGTAAAATTTGACTTAGTCGGTTTTCATCAAATCTCCACGTTTTGAGACCCACTAACAGAAGGTGTCTGTCTGTAGTCTGTAGGCACGATAACTTTCAAAAAAATGATCAGATTGGATTGAGCTTTGGCACATTTTTTCAAGACCTAAAAGAAAAAGACAAGTTCGTTAGCCAGCTATTTTGGATCAAAATTCAAAAAGTTAGAACATTTTCAAGTTTGTTAAGACCATTTTTTTTAAGAGTTGATAATTCTATGTACCTACAAGATTATCATAACAACTTTTTGAGTTTTCTTGAAAAATCGAAAATTCGTACCCCACAAAAAATAATGAAAAATCAACAATAATTCGATTTTGCGGTCAAACTATGCAAGATACAAAAAAAGATGAATTAACAAAAATTGTGCACCTAAAAAAGATCTACAAACTTGTGATGATTCATTTTTTATAGGACGCGTGGTTTTGGTTTTAATTGTGAAAAATGACATTACCAAATAAACAAACAATCACATTTTTTACATTCTCGTTTTTATGAGAAGGTATTGGTTTTATGTAAAATTTGACTTAGTCGGTTTTCATCAAATCTCCACGTTTTGAGACCCACTAAGTCAGAAAAAACGATTTTCACGAAGGTGTCTTGTCTGTAGTCTTTAGGCACGATAACTTTCAAAAAAATGATCAGATTGGATTGAGCTTTGGCACACTTTTTTAAGACCTAAAAGAAGAAGACAAGTTCGTTAGCCAGCTATTTTGGATCAAAATTCAGAAAGTTAGAGCATTTTCAAATTTGTTGAGACCATTTTTTTTAAGAGGTGAAAATTCTATTACCTACAAGATTATCATAACAACTTTTTGAGTTTTCTTGAAAAATCCAAAATTCAAATTTTGACCCCACAAAAAATAATGACAAATCAACAATAATTCGATTTTGCGGTCAAACTATGCAAGATACAAAAAAAGATGAATTAACAAAAATTGTGCACCTAAAAAAGATCTACAAACTTGTGATGAATCATTTTTTTTATAGGACGCGTGGTTTTGGTTTTAATCATGAAAAATGACATTACCAAATAAACAAACAATCAAATTTTTTACATTCTCTTTCTTATGAGAAGGTATTGGTTTTATGTAAAATTTGACTTAATCGGCTTTCATCAAATCTCCACGTTTTGAGACCCACTAAGTCAGAAAAAACGATTTTCACGAAGGTGTCTGTCTGTAGTCTGTAGGCACGATAACTTTAAAAAAAGTGATCAGATTGGATTGAGTTTTGGCACACTTTTTTAAGACCTAAAAGAAAAAGACAAGTTCGTTAGCCAGCTATTTTGGATCAAAATTCAGAAAGTTAGAGCCTTTTTTAATTTGTTGAGACCATTTTTTTTAAGAGATGAAAATTCTATGTACCTACAAGATTATCATAACAACTTTTTGAGTTTTCTTGAAAAATCAAAAATTCAAATTTTGACCCCACAAAAAATAATTAAAAATCAACAATAATTCGATTTTGCGGTCAAACTATGCAAGATACAAAAAAAGATGAATTAACAAAAATTGTGCACCTAAAAAAGATCTACAAACTTGTGATGAATCATTTTTTTATAGGATGCGTGGTTTTGATTTTAATCGTGAAAAATGACATTACCAAATGAACAAACAATCACATTTTTTACATTCTCATTCTTATGAGAAGGTATTGGTTTTATCTGAAATTTAACTTAGTCGTTTTTCATTAAATCTCCACGTTTTGAGACCCCCTGAGTCAGAAAAAAGATATTTAAGAAGCTGTCTGTTTGTAGTCTGTATGTAGTGTGTAGTCTGTCTGTCTGTAGGCACGATAACTTTCGAAAAAATGATCAGATTGGATTGAGCTTTGGTACACTTTTTATGACCTAAAAGAAAAGGACACTATCTTTAGTCAGCTATTTTGGATAAAAATTCAAAAAGTTATAGCAGTTTCAAAATATTTGAGAACATTTTTTCCAAGATTTGATAATTCTATGTACGGCTATTCGTAGTACTCGGAAATTCGAACAATTTATCCTCACGAAAAATGGCACAAGCCACGAAAGAAATAAATAGACAAAAGTTGTTTACCCAAAAAAGAGCTGCAAATTTGTGATTAATCATTTTTTGATAAGACGCGTAGTTTTTGTTTAATCGTGAAAAATAAAATTACAAATAAACAAATTAAATGTTTTGACAAAAAGACACAAGGTACAATAAAATGTTTGATAACAAAATTGTTTTCAAATTAGATCTGAAAACTTGCTTTTAACCTTTTTTTCTCACGAGACTCGTGATGAGAATGTGTTCGTTAAAGCCGAAGGAGCTTTAACAAAAGAGAATTCAGAATTATTAAATTTCAGTTTTTGATGGTTTGACCTATAATTTCAAAAGTCCTATGCAAAAATGTGGGGGATGTACAATGATCGAGCGTGAGATCCAACAGGTGCGCGCCCTAGGCGCGCTCAAACTTGCGAGCCGCGCGCGCAGCACGATGAGAGTGTGCTCGCGCAGCGGGCAGATTTTTCCTATGTATATTATGTTAAAATTACTATTTCTACGTATACGTTGACTTTTAAAAATCACAAAAAGACATCTAAAACTTGGTCGGGGGAAAAATAGTTGACCGGGAAAAACCCGGGAATTTCAAATTGCCTGATCACTAGACCCCCTGAAGTGGCGTTATGTATAGCCTGTCTGGAGTTCGTAATGTACACTAAAGTTATAATTTCTGGGAATCACTAAAAACAATAGTTAAGAAATTTGGTAGAAAATTAAAATATTTAGTCGCAAGATGAACCACTTTGTTAAAAATTCATTTTTTCAATTTGATGATTCATCATTTTGGTTAAAAATTAATTTCTTTGGTCGAAAAGTTAACTATTTTGTTGAAAATTTGTTGGTTGAAAATGTAGCTATACAAATGCAGGTAGAAAATTGATTTTTTTAGTTGAAGATTCAATTATGTGGTTGAAAATTTATTTTTGTCCGACCCCCCCTTGAAAACGCGCCATTGCATGCACGTGGGGCAGGCGTAATGTGGCCGCTTCCAGCCCAGCGACGTTCGCACATGCGCACTCCGCCGCCGGGCCAACATGAAACTTTGCGCCCGCTACATAATACTTTACGCCCGCTAAATAACACTTTAGGTCCGCTACATAAAACTTTACGCCCGATACACATACACTGCACCACGCAAGTGAGAATATAAAGGAAACTATCTGCATCTTAAAAAAAATTGTATTGCTGCACCCCACAGTCTCCCTTCTGCAAAGTACGTTATTTCTTTCTTTCACTTATAATCTAAAGTTTTCAAGTACACCAAACATCCTCTATCTGCTTAACATGCTTGTTTTCAAGAAGGGTAGGACAAAAAGTATGGTGTGTATCAAGGGCGTGCGGCTATTTTGCCTCGTGCGACTACCGACCTCGCTTCGCTCGGGCGGCAAGTTCACACTCGTCAAAATAGCCTTCTTTACGCCCTCGATACACAATATACTATTCTTTTGGGGAACGTTTATCCTCTTGTTTCCAAATTTAAATACTTGGTTGAAAATTGATGTACTGTGTTGATAATTCTTTTTTTTTTTGCATAAATTTAATCTTTTTCGTTAAAAATGCAACATTTTGGTTGAAAGCTAATCTGTTTTAGTTGAGGATTAAACTGATTTGTTGAAAATGCGTCTCTTTGTATTCAAATTAACTGTTATAAATTAAAAATTTAAATAGTTTTGTTTGAAATATCAACTGTTAGGTAGATTTTCCGTTGAAAATTAATTTTTTTGGACGATAATTAATTTTTTTAACTGGAAATTTAACTGATACATTTTTGGTAGAATATGTACCTGTTTTTGGTTGAGGATTGAACTATCCTATATTTGAAAGTTTGTCCTGCTCATCGGGTGTTACGCTCTCTATAGAGTGATGTTACCAGTTGTATGTGTTGTGTCAGTGTTGTGTTGTAGATCCGAGAGTGTGAGTGCTCTCGAGTAACGACGCTTATCGCATATGTTTACATTATCAGATGAAAAGCTTTTTACCTTTTCGACGACGGTGACTTCTTTCAAATTTAAACTATTTTTGAAATTTTAAGCAATTGAAAATATGATTTCATCCTGGCCTAATTATTTTTAAAGAAAAAATTACAATTTTAATCAATATTTTGGCTCATTTATTAACGTTTCTTTTTAAAATTAAACAGCCTCCGTTTTTTAAATTTTAATTCATATTTTGGCTCATTTCTTAATGATTTTTTTTTAAATTATAGAGCCTCAGTTTTTAAAAATTTTAATTAATATTTTGGCTCATTTCTTAATGTTTCTTTTTAAAATTACATAGCCTCAGTTGCTTTCGACGACTGTGACTTCTTTCAAATTTAAACTATTTTTGAAATCTTAAGCAATTGAAAACATGATTTCATCCTGACCTAATTATTTATAATTTTAATTAATATTTTGGCTCATTTCTTAATGTTTCTTAATGCTTGGTAAATTTCCAAGAATTATTAATTATTTAAACAATTTTCATATACACATTTAGAGTTTCCATATTTTTAATTTTTCGATGACTCTTTCCTGCGATGTTTCGCAAATTTAATCATTATTGATTATATAAACAATTTTCATGAACAAATTCAGAGCTTGGCCATTTTTCAACTAAAGTACTTTTGGCTATTGTTCAGAGAATAGGTTTTTGGCTATTTTTCAAAGTATAGGCTCAATCTGTTTACAAAATTAACTAAGAATATCTTCCCGATGACTTTTTTGTATGATGCTTTGGACATTTATAAGAATTATTAATTATTTCAAAGAGTTAAGAGTTTGGCAATTTTTCAACGAATGGGCTCAATTTGTTTACGGAATCACCAAGAATATATTTCCAATAACTCTTTTCTACAATAGCTTGCAAATTTACAATAATTATTAATTATTTAAACCATTTTTATAAACATTACCAGACTTTGGCTATTATTCAAGGACAAGGTACAATTTGTTCACGGAGTAAACTAAGAATGTCTTGTCGATTACTCTTTTCTATGTTGCTTTGTAAATTTACAAGAATTACTAATCATTTGAACAATTTCAATAACAAAATCAGAGTTTGGCTATTTTTCAATGAATAGGCTCAATTTTTTACAAAATTAACTAAGAATATCTTTCCGATGAATTTTTTCTATAATTCTCTGCAAATTTCCAAGATTCATTAATTATTTAAACAATTTTCATCAACAAATTAAGAGTTTGGCTATTTTTTAAAGAATTGGCTCAATTTGTTTCTGGAATCTATGAAGAATTTCTACGATACTTTGCACATTTACAATAATGATCAATTATTTACACAATTTTCATAAACATATTCAGAATTTGGCTGTTTTCAAGGAATAGACACAATTTGTTTACGGAGTCAACTAAGAATATCTTTACGATTACTCTTTTCTATGTTTCTTTGTAAATATACAAGAATTATTAATTATTTAAACAATTTCGATTAAAAAATCAAGAGTTTGGCCATTTTTTAACGAATGGGCTCAATTTGTATATGGAATTACCATGAACGTATTTCTAGTAACACTGTTCTCCGAGACTTTGCACAAAAATTGTTAATTAGTTAAACAATTTTTATAAACATATTCAGAGTTTGGCTGTTTTTCAAGGAATAGGCACAATTTGTTTACGGAGTCAACTAAAAATATCTTTCCGATGACTTTTTTCTATGTTTCTTTGTAAATTTTCAAGAATTATTAATTATTTGAACAATTTCCATAAAAAATTCAGATTTTGGCTATTTTTCAATGAATATGCTCAATTGTTTACAAAATTAACTAAATATTTTTCCGACGACTTTTTTCCAAAATGCTTTGCTCTACTTTGCTTTGTAAAATCACAAGAATTATTAATTATTTAAACAATTTCCATAAAAAATCAGATTTTGGCTATTTTTCAATGAATGGGCTCATTTTTTTTTTTACAAAATTAACTGAGAATATCTTTCCGATGACTTTTTTATATAATTCTCTGCAAATTTCCAAGATTTAAAAAAAATTTTAAACAATTTTCATGCACAAATTAGGAGTTTGGCTATTTTTTAAAGAATAGGCTTAATTTTTTTTCCGGATACTTTCCACACTCACAATAATTATTAATTATTTAAACAATTTTCATAAAAATATTCAGAGTTTGGCTGTTTTTCAAGGAATAGGCACAATTTGTTTACGCAGTCAACTAAGAATATCTTTCCGATGACTTTTTTCTATGTTACTTTACAAGTTCAGATTTTGGCTATTTTCAACGAATAAGCTAAATTTTTTTTATAGAATTAACCAAGAATATTTTTCCGATTACTTTTTTCTATGAGGCTAAGAAAACTCTTTCTCATGACACTTTTATATATTGCTTATGTACATTTACAAGAATGATTAATTATTTAAACAATTCTCATAAACAAATTCAGAGTTTGTCTATTTTTTAATGAATTGGCTCAATTTGTTGACAGAACTAAAAAGAATGTATTTATAATAAGTCTTTCCTATGATGCTTTGGAAATTTACAATAGTTTATTATTATTTTAACAATTTTCATAAACAAATGTAGAATTTGGCTAATTTTCAACAAATAGGGTCAAATTTTTAATTAATTAACTGTAAATATATTTCCGATGACTTTTTTCTATTATGCTTTTCAAATTTCCAAGATTTATTAATTATTTAAACAATTTTCATGAGCAAATTAAGAGCCTGACCATTTTTCAAAGAATAGGCTAAATTTGTTTACGGAACCAACAAAGATTGTATTTCCAACAACTTTGTTCTACGATACATTGCAAATTTACAACAATCATTATTTATTCGAATAATGTTCATAAACAAATTCAGAGTTTTGACTGTTTTCTAGTTTTAATAAGAATTAAGAAAGCATACCAATAAAATTTTATAATGGTAAAAAGTTTCCTTATTATTAATTGCAGTCTTTTTTCTTTTTGTTAATTTCTTCCAGTACTTTAATCGAACATATAATCGTTATTATTACCTATTGTACTATGCCTTTCTATTTTTTAAATTCCGGTGCAACATATGTTTATACACGGGTTATCCTCGTTGCTTACCGCCAGACGACTAAACTTCACTATATATGGGCCTGTGAAAATTTGTCTTTTACTGAGGTGGGTTTAAAATCACTGTACGAATTTAATCAAAAACAGTGATAACCCGCAGCTGCATGCGACTTTATTAGAAGTACTGTAGAAAACCACCTCCGGAGTACAGCCGGCTTTTCGACAGTCGATTTTGAAGGCAGACATTCGACCTAGGGCATCGAATGGCTACAATTATCCTCGGCGTCAAACCACCCGCTCGACATTACATAGTTAAAACGCAGCGAATACACAAACCGGGTTATGCGTCGCAGATGGTCACCCATCCGAGTGCTATGTGCGCTCGAGATGGCTTGACATTTTAGAGGTTTTTTGAAAGTTGCATGAAAATGTTTAGAGTTGTACAATTATTTATTCTGCATCGTGAGAGGGTATCCATGCGACGCCGTGTACAAATAAAAGTTATTGAAGTAAATATTAATTTCATGGTATTTTATTGAACTTCATTGCCAAATAAAATAATTGCACGTAAATTACTTCGCGCGCGGAGCGCACGTATGAGGTTCTAGTTTTGTTGAAAATTTGTCTTTTTGATTCAGTTCAACTGTTTTTTATTTAAAATGAAAATCTTTTCTTGACCGCTAAATTCACAAAAAAAATTTAGTCGGCAAAAAGTATGTAAAATGGGGGCCGGGGAGATTAAAACATATGCACCCTAACAACGGGGAGTGCATGGTTCAAAATTTCAGAATAAAAGTTTACGTAATTTTCGCCCAGCCCCTTGCTTGGCATACATAAAACAAAACAAACATTTTTAAAATAAAAATTACCTGAATTATCAAAAATGTCATTTTTGCTCATTTAAAAAAATTATAACTTAAATAAAAGTTATATTTGATTAGCATGTTTGACTCCATAGCCGCACCGTCGGATAATTTTTCATTTTTAAAAATCAATAGAGATTTTTATTTGTAATATTTTGTAAGGAATTTCCCAGAATTTTGGGCGATAGTCCAATTGAAAGTGGGCCCTTTGAACTTAAAATTCTGTAAAAGAAGAAATATCGTCTTAGCACTTTCCTCGTCTGCAATTTTATTATCACTGTGAGGTTTAATTTAACTACACCCCCTTAAAACGCGATTACAATATTTTATAAAAAGAAAAATATAGCACACTGAAAGCCGATATTCTCTAGAGGCCACATACGTCGGACCCGCGGACCGTCTCGTACTCGTGAAAATTAAATCCTTCGCGTTTCTTAAATTCATGGACCGAGTTCGGACCGTTCCCTTTCGACAATCGATATGTCGCTCAACGAGTTGCGCCTGTGTGCGTCGCTTATGCGTCAGCGTGAAGTGGTGTGAGGCTGGAAGAAGCTACCGAAATGGGCCGCAGAGGCGCCACTAAACTGATAGTTGTGCTTCCTTTGGAAGTGGTTACTCTCACTTTCTCTCTGATTACACTCTTAATTACTTAGATTTATCCATTCAAAAAACTGAAAATGCAGATGTCTACTAAGTAGTTTAAAAAAAATTCTTGGTCAGGCCAATATTTCAATTAACTCTCATAGTGAATTCAGTCAAAAATGGATTAATAAAAGGATTAATCGATAGATGCATAAAACTAAGCGATATTAAATTCGGAAAAGAAAACTTAGACCAATTAAAAATCACTTTACAACAAAATAACTACCCACTACCCTTCATAGAAAGTGTTATTAAAGAACGAAAACACGAAATTTACAATGGCTCAAATAAAAAGAAAAAATGGCTTGCAAATTACAAAAAAACTGATCTACGTGTTTCATTACCTCACATACAAGGCTTATCAGAAAGATTAAGAAATGCCTTTAAAAAAATCGACATTAATGTATACTTTAGAAATGATACTAAATTAGAAAATTATATCACTAATAAAAAAGATTCTGAAAAAATTAAAAATATTTCTAATGTAGTTTACTTAAAAAAATGTAAAGGCTGTAATAAAATATATATTGGTGAAACTGGCCGTGGATTTAAAACTAGAATAGCTGAACATTCTTCTTATAGAAGAAAAATGTTAGAATCAATTCTTACAACAAAAAAATATAATAAAATTTTTATTCATTTAAAAACAGAAATCCTCAATATAAATCAATGCTATCATAGCATCACCAATTAATAGTTTAAAATTCCTATTACTTTGGCGCGCTGCTCTCATCTTGAATTGACAACACCTATTACACATTACATGAACTAATTTAACCTCAAAAATTGTTTTTGTCTTTTCTGTCCCTTATTGTCCGTCGTAACCATTATAATTCACTCTCCGTTTTTTAAAAATAAAACCAAAAATCTGGGAACTTCTCCCATTTTTGTGAAGTTTCCAAAATGGCTCGTCAAAATCACCACCTTTTTTATGTTCATCCAATTTACTAAACATTTTTTATGTAAGAAATTTGACAACAGAAGTTTTAGCTAATTTTTTATATTTATTTTTTTAATGTAAACCTTCATTGACTAATTTCCTAATAGCACGGATCGTCTAAAATATCCGCCGCTTGGGAACGTTCCAGGAACGTACCAAACAGAAATTACCTTTATTGTTATTATTATCAATAAATATCGCGTAAACAGTAAGTTTTTATTGTTATTATACCATTAAGCTATTTCCCTTTCGGGGTAGGCGTGATTTGCTCGGTTGGAAAATAGTAGTGTGTAGATGGGTATATAGGTATAAGGTAGATAGGTATATAGGTGTAAGGTATATATATTTTAGATTGATCTAGAATTCTCGTGTTATTTATTTAAATGACACGTTCGTTCCGCAACACTGCTCCGACCCAGGTTGCTGGTCAATCTCTCTAGCGATCACCCCGAGTGAAGAGCCTCACAAAATTGTTATGTGTGGTTCCCCACTTGGGCCCATTAGTATCCAAGGTGTTTGTTTCAGGCGTCATTCACTCTATTGTCACTCTGTTTACAAACTATTTGTCGCCACACTTTTCTGTCCTGGCATACTAGTCTAGCTTCATTCACGTCCATGCATTTTCTCATGTAAGCTCTCGTGTTTCTATGGCTTCTTATAGCTCTTCGGATTAATGTCTTATTCACAGATTCTAACCATTCTTTTGGCGGTATACCTCTGGGCATTCTGCCATTTACTTTACCTTTATACACCTGTTTGGTCAGTCGTTTATCTTTCATTCTTTCAACATGTCCGAACCACCTTAACTGATTTCTTTCCCATATGTCAACTAGTGTCTCTCCTGTACCACATTCTTTGAGGATTATCTCGTTTCGGACTTTGTCCATCAGTGTTTTTCCGCATATTGTGCGCAGAGGTTTCATGCCAATCGCGTTAATTTTATTCTGGTCCTTTTCTTGACATGTCAATGTCTCGCTACCGTATAGTACAGTCGGTACAAATATATAATTATGTATGGCCATTTTAGCTCTTTTTTGGTATGCTTTTATTTCTAAAAATGGACATAACGCATCTTTGTTTCACGCCTTGCATAATATCGAACTAGTCACTCAGTTTCCCATTAACCCTTACACTCGCTTTACTGCCTGCATATATTGTTTGTATTGCTTGTAGGAGCCATCCATTGACTCCGTCCTCTTTAAGGACTTCCCAAAGTTTACTTCTATTTACCTTGTCAAATGCTTTTTTTAGGTCAACAAATTCACCGAAAACTTTCTTTCATACTCTTAAGCTTTTTTCTGTGATCTGTCTTAAGCTAAATATCTGATCTGTACATGATCTTCCTGGCATAAATCCACTTTGGACTCCCATATATTTTCTTCTGTAATTTTCATTACCCTACGAATAAGTATTTGTGAGTATATTTTGCTTACGGTACTTAGCAAGCTGATACCTCTGTAATTACTGCAGTTGCTTTTATCTCACTTTCTTTTGTATATTGGTACGATAATCGCTTCTCTCCAATCGTCTGGGACTTCTCCCGTCTACTATCTGTTTCAAAAATCCTGGCCCCTCCACAAATCATTGAATAACTCAATAAAAAAAATCGCTTAAAAAAAGGAAAAACAACTTGTCAATCCTCATTTTATCACGAATAAGTACAATATAAATTGATCGCGATGCGTCCATAACTTTCGATTCAAATTTGCAGTGAAGGTGAAAAAACGTGGTTAAAAGCACCTTTTGTAACTTCGTCAACTTTCGACCGTTGTATTTCGTCGAAAACTGCATGAATTCTTTTGCAAAAAATCAAGTAGTTACCTTGAAGTTTTATTTATGGGTACGTTGTCGAAAAATTCGAAAATATTTATAACTTTGGTGTCGGCAGTAGATGGAAGCGAAGGATTCTAACTCAGTTTCTAATCAAGCTGGAAGGCTCTACTAAGGCTTAAAATTTTTGAAAAAAATCAACAAATTCAATAGTAGGGTTTTAAATACAGGTAATCACATCAATAACACGCTATCGCATATTATTTTTTTCTGTTTTTTTTTCTACGGTAGTCGACCTCAATTGAAATCGATACGTTGAAGGGGTTACCGTCCACTATTGTCAAAGTCAGTTGACACACGCGGCACATTCTACCAGATGTACGAAAGTTGAAGAAAAAAAAGGACGCTTTATGAGGGAAGGATCAAGCAGGACATCGATACCCTGGAACCTGCTGAGAGTATCATCGACTTTTTTTGTGCCTCCAGTCCCCCAAAAAAAAAAACGGAAAACCATAATGTGTGATAGCGTCTTATTGATGTAATTAACTGTTTTTAAAACCCCACCATTGAATTTGTTGATTTTTTTTTTAAATTTTAAGCCTCAGTAGAGCCTTCCAGCTTGATTAGAAGCTGAGTTAGCATCCTTCGCTTTTATTTACTGCCGACACCAGAGTTATAAATATTTTCAAATTTTCCGAAAATGTACTCATAAATAAAACTTCAAGGTAACTACTCAATTTTTTTCAAAAGAATTCATGCATTTTTCCACGAAATAGAACGGTCGAATGTTGACCAAGTTATAAAAGGTGCTTTTAACCATGTTTTTTCACCTTCACTGCAAATTTGTATCGAAAGTTATGGATGCATCGCAATCAAATTATATTGTACTTATTCGTAATAAAATGAGGATTGACAAGTTGTTTTTCCTTTTTTTAAGCGATTTTTTTTTGATTGAGTTATTCAATGATTTGTAGAGGGGCCAGGATTTTTGAAACAGATAGTAGATACATAAATTTATCAATTCGCACAACCTGTGAGGTATGTACTCGCCACCGTATTTAAGCATTTCAGCGCTAATACTGTCTACACCAGCAGCCTTACCATTTTTCAAGCTCTTAATTTTATCTCTAACCTCAGTGACACAAACTTTTTCAATTGGGTTTTCTAATGCATTATTTTCTATGTCGCAGTTCTGTTGCCCTATATCTTCACCTCCTAATAATTCTTTAAAAGAGTCTTTTAAAGTGTCTACTATCCCGTCTGTATCATATAGCATTTCACCTTTGCTGTTTCTCATGCTGACAAACTCTGTACTTTTACTTCCCTTCATCTCTTTAAATAATAGTTTCATGGTTCCTTCAAAGTCGTTTTGTAATTTCTTCTCTTCTTCTGTTCTGATTTTATCTTTACTTTTCTTGACTAGTCGTTTAACTTTCCTCTTTTTGTGTCTGTAATCATTTTCAAGTCTATTTCTCTCCTCATCGCTAAGACCTGTGATGTTTAAAGTTCTCTCTTACGCTTCTTTTTTTCTTGTCGGGCTGCCTTAATTTCATCATTCCACCATGCATCACCAGATTTCTTTCCTACAACCGCCGTATCACATATTTCAATCGCAGTTTTAACAATGATATCCCGTAACAAAGCCTATCTCTTACGGTTTACGAGATAATTGTTGTTAAAAATAACAATAACGGAAGGTTCCCCTCAGATCTCAGTGGAACGTTTCTAAGCGGCGGACATTTTACACTAGGTAAATTATTACTAAACTAGGTAAATTACCTGAAGAAGGCTAACATTTACACCCATCCTGTGCCTACCCAGGAAAAAAGAACCGATAGAAAGCGAGTCGGTTCGAATTGCGTATTTGTCATTTGAAGATTGAAAGAATGAAAATTTAATCGGTTGGGGCCACATTTTTAATATGTCACCTGTGCGTGCTGCTTTAAATCTGCTATCCCGCATTCGTCAAAATGCTGAGTGAATAGATTTGAATGAGACTGACTAACCTGAAATAATTCATATGGGCATATTCTACGATTCATTAATATGCGCATGAATGGGTTAGAATTCAATATGAAATGGCGGTCTTACAATTTTCATGAATTAATTGTTTCGAATGAGAAGTGTGAAGTGATTTTGAACCCCGATGAGCTCGACCCAATGAATCAGCTTTTTTCTTGGGAAGAGTTCCAGGTGGCGTTATCTCAATGCAAGGCCAAGTCTGCCCCTGGCATGGACGGCCTGTCGTATGAAATCATATGGGGCTTCTCGCACCCATTGTTGAGGTTTTTGCATGGCTACTTAACGCAATGTTCCATGTCTCTTCTTTCCCGGAGGCCTGGAGAGACACCCGTGTTCACTTCATCCCTAAACCGGGTGGGAAGAGGTTCCGGCCAATATCTCTCATTTCAACTGTATGTATATTTAATCTCCCCCCTTTTACGGGTTTGAGGGCTTCCGCTCCCTGTACATATGTTTACATTCCATCCTTAATCAACCTTTACTTAAGACATCTCACTTAAAATAACAATATTATTAATACTAATAATTCCTAAAATTCTAAAAATGAGCGATCTTCCAGGGCTTCCGTTTCGTCTTACCATAAAGTACATTTTCAACGATTTCAAAATTTAACTTTTTGCTAGTTATCTACCTTATTAGGATTAACGGTTTGGCTCTACCCTGTTACCTTGCTTTCCCTTAGTTCTTCTATTTTCTTCATCCACGTCACTCCCTGTCCATTACCATCCAAAATCCATCTTACACATACATCCACACTCAACTGTCCCTCTTCCTCTCCGGTACACCTCTCTAATACATGTGCCCATGACTCCATTTCGTATCCATATACTCTACACAGATTTTCCTCTTCATCCATCCAATATCTACAAGCTCTAACTCCTTCTCCCATTCTAAACCGTACCACCCTACTCCAGTTATCCTCCTTTTTAATTTTTTGCAAATATTCTGGTTCCGTCAAACCTTTGACCATCATATACCATCTATTGTACCTCGAGTCCATAATCTTTCTCCGTCTCTCTTCTCCTTGTCTTACTAATAACTCTAACTCTATGTCCTGCCACTCTAGTACCCCTTCTCGTATATCACAAATCCTCATTTTTTTCCTTTCTTCCTCCCATTTCGAATTTCCCAAATTGCGTACTTGTGCTATTCTGCTCCCCTCGCCCCTTTTTAGCTTCTCTTCAAACCTCCAGGCTCTCTTAATTTGTCTAGTTACCATTTTTTGCCTTCCTATTTCTTCCCTTAACATGTATCCTGGGCAACTCCAACTAACCCCTATTACCCATCTTAGAAATCTCTCATGCATGGTTTCCACTTTCGTATCTTCCTTCCATCCCCAGACCTCCACTCCATAACACAACACCGCCCAAACCATCGCATCAAACAGCCAAACCCTCATCCCCCAATCGTCGTTAAACCTTCTCTTTCCTGTACCCCATACTTGGTCCATTACTTTACCCGCACATTCGATTCTTTTCCTCACCTGCACTTCGTTTCCCCCTCATGTCTCAAACCAAAAACCTAGGTTACAGACCTCCTACACAATTTCCACTGTTTGTCGTTCATCTTCCAATCCCTTTTCATCATCTTCTAACAGAACTACGTCGTCCGCGTATTCTAGAGAGTATAGTTTCCTAT
Source organism: Andricus curvator (assembly GCA_932195095.1). Lineage (NCBI taxonomy): Eukaryota > Metazoa > Arthropoda > Insecta > Hymenoptera > Cynipidae > Andricus > Andricus curvator. The sequence goes on from CAKNYM010042693.1 coordinate 54,529, forward strand.
TACCCAAAACCGTTCCCCCTTTCCCTTTCTCCTTTAACTTCTTATCTAAGTCTGCCAGCAGCATATTGAAAAGTAGCGGGCTCAACGGGCACCCTTGCCTTAGACCTCTCCCTGTCCAGAATATCTCCCCTTTTTTCTTTCCTATCTTCACCCTAATCCTGGTTTCTGTAAAAATTTCCTTTATCCTCTCCACCACCCTTTCCTCTATTCCCCTCTCTTTCATTGCCTGCCTGTAACGTTATCTATAATCCCCATCCCTTTTGTGAATCCCGTCTGATTGTGTGGGATATTTTCCTTTTCTTCAATGTGACTCTTCAACCTTTTTGTTAGAATTTCCGCATATATTTCATAGCCCACTGGCATGAGAGTAATCCCGCTGTACTCCTTTACCTTCATGCCCTCCCCTTTCTTGACAAGCGGTACCACCAGCCCTGTCATTCACTCCTCCAGCCACCCTTCTCCTTTCCAGACCTTCTTGCAGATCTTCCATATCCCTTCCCTAACCACTTCTCCTCCATACTTCATCGCTTCGTTCTCTATGACATCCTCTCCTGTAGCCTTATTATTTTTTAGTCTATCTAATGCCTCCTCCACTTCTTCTCTTGTTATTTCGTTCCCTTCCTCCATTTCTCCCTGGACTATCCTTCTATTTTCCCCTTTAATCCTATTTTGTCTCCCCCTAACAGACCCTTGAAATAATCCGTCCACTCACCCATTCCTATTTCTTCATTCACACCCTTCCTTCCTCCTCTTTCCCTATTTATCACGTCCCAAACCCTACCTTCTTTGATCGCTTTTTCTACTTCTTCCTTGTATTTCTCCTTTCCCCTTTGCCTTTTCCTTGCCAGCATCCTCTCATCTTCTCTTTTTTTCCTGTTGTACTCCGCCTTCTCCATTTCTCCTTTCCTCCATTTTCTTACACACTCTTTCATTCTGTCTTTACTCTCGGTGCATTCCTCGTCCCACCAGCCTCTCTTTCCTTCTTCTCTTTCTTCGTCTGTACTTATCTCAACCCATACCTTCTCAATCGACCCTTTGAACCTTTCAATTAACGAGTCTACACCCTCCCCTTTTTCATACCTAACATTCTCCTTTTCCATTTTTTGTTTAAACTCTTTCAATTTATCTACCCCCACCAGACTCCCATTTTCGTGTTCATTTCTCCACCTCTTTCTTTTCTCCCTCTTTCGCTCTTACGGGCGCCAGCTTTAAGTGTAGCTATTACCGGGAAGTGCGCAGACCCTATCTTATTCCCCACCTTCATACTCCCTATCATATTCCTCATTCTTTCTTCCGCCAGGATGTAGTCTATTACAGTTTCTCCCTTACCTATAAATGTGATCTCTCCTTCCTCATTTCGTTTAATATTGCCATTACATATAAACCATTCTGTTTCTCCTATTACGTCGAGTAACCTCCTCCCCTCCCGGCCTGTCTCGCTATGTTTGAAGCTCCTTATATAAGCCTACTTTTCTTCATCCCAAATCCCTCCCCCTTGTTCGCCAGTCCATGCATTCAAGTCACCTCCTATCAAAACCGACTCTTCCTTCTTTTCCTCCATCCACCTCCTTATTACTCCCCAACTTTCCTCTTCCCCTCTTCTTCTGTATACACAGACGACCGCTATTTTGACTTTTCCAATTATAATCTTTCTTACCATTGTTCCATCCTTTCCCTCCCTCTCCCCCTGTTTTCTCCCTTTTACTGCTAATTCTTTTCTCACCCCTGAGACCGTGCCGCCAATCCATCTCCTTTTAACGTGTTCCTTTCTTGCTTCTTGCATCTTCCACACATAACCTTTCGGTAACCTCATCCCCTTCCAATCCATCTCATCCGCCCAGGTTTCACTCATCAAAATCTCAGCCCACTTTTCTAATTCCCTCCAAAATCCTTCATTCTTATTGTTCAGGCCTGACATACTCCAGAAAGCTATTCTCACGTTTTTCTCTTTCCTTCCCTCACCTATCTTCCTGACTTTTCTTCTGCCTTGCCGTTTGGAAACCCCTCTGTTCCATCTATGAACTCTTTTGCCTCTTCCTTTTTTCTACCTTTCTCAAATCTTTTTTCCCTTTTCCTCATTCCTTCTGCTTCTTCGTCCCAGAACCATTTTTACCCATTTATCCATATCCTGTCTCTCACTATCCATACCATGCGCCCCTTTTTCCTCTCTACCCATGCCCTCTGCTCTATTTGCCATCTCCTTTTCATCTCCCTCCATGTCAAATCCTCATCAATTCTT
>CAKNYM010042695.1:8772-30635 GCA_932195095.1 Andricus curvator
ATTCGATTTTCGAACAAGATACCTAAATTATAAATATTACCTACCAACACTTGCATAAATGTATATTTTTTGTAAACAATGTATTGATGATCAATAAATGAATTCTTAAATAAATTTAAAATTTTTCCCTAAGCTCCAAAACACAAATTACCACAGTAATCAATGAGAACATAAAAATACAAAATATACTAACTAATTTTTGGTAAAATCGCAACAGATAGGAACCAAATTCTTAAAAATAAGGTACAAAAAACTGTATATGATTTTATGAACAATAAAGAGATTTTTGAACTTGAACAAAGTGTACAATACACACTGTTAAAAAATGCTTGAAAATTAAAGCACCTGTAAGTTCTGTTGTTTTAAGTATTTTCAAGTTGCTTTCATAAATAAAGTTCGCAGTTATCATAGTACAATCCAAATCGATTTAAAAGCACAACTTACTAAAACAATAAATTCCATAGAATAATGCAGACAGAATCCTCAATCTCGACCCAAACCTTTCAATCACTTCGTCAAAAAACATAAATCGAGGGCGGAGTAGAACATATTTTTAACTGAAATCAATGCACTGTGTGACATCCTAGAGATGCTCTTAATACGTCCAATGTTTTCCGAAAGATGTCCTATTCTACTTCTTTAAGACGCCTTTAGTCCTTTGCTATTAAGGATAGCCTATACTTCTGAAAGCACATAAAACAAATCGACATGTAATTTGAATAAGAAATGATACCTCCGTTAGAAAACATGTTGGCCCTGAAAAGGGCCGATTGTTCAAGTCAGTAATATATAAAACACAACTTATTTAGAGCTGGTGTACTTGGTGACAGCTTTTGTGCCCTCGGAGACGGCGTGTTTGGCAAGTTCACCAGGAAGAATAAGCCTCACGGCAGTTTGGATCTCCCGGGAAGTAATGGTAGATCTCTTGTTGTAATGAGCCAAACGGGAAGATTCAGCGGCAATACGTTCGAAGAGATCGTTAACGAAGCTGTTCATGATGCTCATTGCCTTGCTGGAAACTCCAGTATCAGGATGGACTTGTTTCAAGACTTTATAAATGTAGATAGCGTAGCTTTCCTTCCTCTTGCGCTTCTTCTTCTTGTCCGTCTTAGCGACGTTCTTCTGGGCTTTGCCAGCCTTCTTCACTGCCTTTCCACTAGCTTTAGGAGGCATTTCAAATTTCGAAGCAACAGACGTAACAACTGTACGACAATTCAGAACGAATTGACGATTCGACCCTAAAATCGACTATTTAATAGCAACACAGTACGGAAAGCGCTTCAATCGGCGCAGACTGGAGTGGGGACGAAAGCAGATTGGTGTACCAGGTGGTGAAGACGCAAGGATCTCGGTTCCTCCCCACTCTGTTCTGCGCTGATTTCGTGCGCCATAGCACTCCTCCTTTCCTCGTCAAAGTGCATAAAAGGCGAGTTTACAAAATTTTTACCTATTACTTCGAGTAAGTTTGTCGTGAGCACATCGTCTCCTCAAAAATCATCTCAAAATGTCTGGTCGTGGAAAAGGTCGTGCAAAGGGTGGCAAGTCAAAGACCCGTTCAAGCAGAGCTGGACTTCAGTTCCCTGTTGGAAGACTCCATCGTCTCCTCCGTAAAGGAAACTATGCCGAAAGAGTAGGAGCCGGAGCTCCTGTTTACTTGGCAGCTGTCATGGAATATTTGGCCGCAGAAGTTCTCGAATTGGCAGGAAATGCCGCTCGTGACAACAAGAAGTCAAGAATCATCCCTCGTCACTTACAGTTGGCCATCAGAAACGACGAGGAATTGAACAAACTTCTTTCAGGTGTAACCATCGCTCAAGGTGGAGTTCTGCCAAACATCCAGGCTGTTCTTTTGCCCAAGAAGACTGAAAAGAAGACCTAAATATTTCTGAAGCATAATTTCGCGTAACAATCGGCCCTTTTCAGGGCCAACAAATTATTTTGACGAAGGAATTGGTTCTGTTTCTAATACATCTTACTGGTTCTTGACCTAAAGCCGTAAGAAACAGGTTAAACGCTAAAAGTGTTCATTTTTCGTTTGTTTTGTTTAATTTTCTTTTTATCGAAATAAGTCATGAAGATAAGTTGTTTGGCTTACCGAGTAGTACGAATAGCCGTACGTACAATTGTTAAATCTTCAAGAAATTTCGAAAATGCTACAACTTTTTTAATTTTTATCCAAAATGGCTGGCTAAAGAACTCGTCTTTTCTTTTCACATCCTTATCAAGTGTGCCACAGCGCAATCCAAATGCGTGTGAACTTTAGCCCCCCACTTTCAACATTTCGAATTTTTGTTTAGAGTTCTGACATACTTTTTAATAGTTCTACAGTTCCTGATAACTTTTAGAAATAGTTCCGGCGTATAAATACATTTTTCGAAAAATGAGGTTTTTTACAGTTCTGGGTAGATTTAGCATAGTTCTAGAGTTCCTGATGCTATTGAAAATAGTTCCCAAAAATTAGACCCGAAAAGGTCCCGAAGGTTACACAATTTCGAAAATCCCAACATTACAGAGAAATTTTCGGAAGAGTTCCAGGAGTTTTTATTAGAGTTCTGGTAGCCCTCGGAATAGTCCTAACAAAAAGTCCAATACAATTTTCCGATAAAATCAAAAACCTACAACACTTTACACATACCCAACAAATTTTGAAATTGAGAATTTTTAGAGTTCCAGGAGTTCTGGTAGGCCCCTGAATAGTACAACAAAAAAGTCCAGTAACATTTTTCGGTAAACTTAAAATCCAAAAACCTATATCACTTTACACATACCCAACAAATTTTGAGTTCCAGGAGTTCTGAAACCAGAACTCCTGGAACTCTCAAAATTTCTGGGTATGTGTAAAGTATTGTAGGTTTTTGGATTTTAAGCTTACCGAAAAATGTTATTAGACTTTTTTGTAGTACTCTTCAGGGGGCTACCAGAACTCTGATCAGAACTCGTTAGAAAAATTTCTCTGTAATTTTGGGATTTTCGAAATTGTGTAACTTTCGAGTTTTCAAGTTTTTCGAAATTATTTTGTTCTAGAACTCTTTTGGAAATACAGGAATATTAAAAAAAAGTTGTTTTTTTTTAAAGTGGGGGACTGGCTCTATTTAAAAAAAAAATTTTTGGTCTAATTTTGGGGAACTATTTTGAATAAGTATCAGGAACTATGCTAAATCTACCCCGAGCTCTAAAAAAAACTTCATTTTTCGAAAAGAGCGGGGGAACGTGAACTTAGCCCCAAATTTTGAAAAATCCATTTTTAGAGTATTTAAAAGCCGGAACTATTTTTAAAAGTTATCAGGAACAGTAGAACTATTCAAAAGGATGTCAGAACTGTAAAAAAAATTCGAAATTTTGAAAGTGGGGGGCTAAGTTCACACGCATGCAATCCAACGCGATAATTCTGTTGAAAGTGATCGTGTTCACAGACAGAGACCGACGTAAAAACTATTTTTTCTGAATCAGGGGGCATCAAAACGTCGACATTCGATGAAATCCGCAAAAGATGTTCTTCACATAAAACCAATATGATAAATGAGAATGTAAAAAAAGGATATTTCTGCACTGGATTTAGGAAAACGCCTATTTTTGCTGGTTTCTGCTACATGAGGTCGTGTAGCGAAATTAATGGTCATTGATCCTTTGACAATCCGGTGTAGGTATTTGATTTTTTTTGCGGTTAGCTTGCCGAAAAGGGTACTCGGGAAATTATAATTTTTCGAGCTGGAAAAGGGAAGGGAAAAGTTTTGTCGCACCCTATCCGTTTCCCAGCTTTATGATTTCTTTACAAAAATTGGCCGAATTATTTTATTTGAAAATTTATGATCAAAAAGTCTGTTCTATTCATGCATCAACTTTGAATTATGTCGATGAAAAACCGATTATCAAAATATATAAATTACCATAACTTCCCTACTCTTTAATAAAATTTATTAATATTATAGGTCAATAGATTCGTCTCGAACCAAGTTCGAAAAATATTATTGAGTGCTAAAAAAAATGAAATAAACATTTTTAGAAATCCTTAGGTCAGTTTCAAGATATTAGTGGTGAAAATAAGCCCTCCAAATTTCATAAATTTATCTGCAACCGTTTTTAAGTTATCGTGTTTACCAAAAAGTGTGACATCCCCAAACACACACGCAAATCCGGACAATTGCTTAGAACATTGTATTAGACATTTTTAAATTGAGGAAGGTGTAATTATATCATCGGTTTGGTCAAGTTCGCGATAGAGATTTTGGACTATTTCTAACATCTTTCTAATATTAAACTTATCTTGCAGTAACTTACATACGGATGCATATTCTTTGTAGAGTTGAAATTCCTCGTTCTGCACAACGCTGGGGGTTGACTGCGCTGCTGTTGTTGGCTGCGAGGCTGTTGTTAGCTGTGTGGCTGCTGTGCTCGTGACTGCTGCGTCTACGTGCTGCGTGGGTGGTGTGGTGGTGATTGTACTTGCGGCAGATTGCCGGCCTCTCGTTACTGCATTTGAATAACGAGCATGCTCGTTGGATATTCTTGATGTTTTCTCCACTTGAGGGTTGATGTGCTGTGGTTCTCGATATTTCCCAATCTTCCTCAAGGCTTTTTCTCGAGCTGCTTCTCTTAACATCAGAATTTTATTAATTCTTTGTAGATATTTCGGACAGCCAGTGAAGTTGGCTGTGTGACTGCCTTTGCAGTTGGCGCAGGTTGCACTCTCATCCTTCGGTTTCTTGCATGTTTTGGTAAGGTGCCCCTCTCCGCACTTCAAGCACTTCGTTTGGTTGTAGCAGTTCGTTGTCCCGTGTCCAAATTGTTGACAGTTGTAGCACTGGGTGATTTGCCTCATGTTTCTGTACTCTGCCCACTTGATCTTTGTGTAGTTGAGTACTCCAATGTTTTTTAGTTGCCTGATTTCCTCAGTTTTCACATCCGGATTGAATACTACAAGATAAGGTGGATAGTCCTGGTTTCTTTCCTTATTGATCGTCATCGTGAATATTTGTTTTGGCTCAAAGCCCAGTTCCTTCAGTTCGTCATGAATTTCCTTGGTGTCCATTCTGGGTAATCCCTTCAATACCAGTTTTCGATTTTTCTCTCCCTGAGTTGCGTATGTGAAGAAAGGCACTCCGGTGTGCAGAAGTCTCTGATATTTTCATTGTCATTAGTTTGGTGAGAGATTTGATTTGATTGTACAGTGTAAGTCTTTTTGCACTGTCTATGCTTTTATCGTTTACCACGATTGGTGGTGTCCTCAGTTCCTTCTTATTTTTTCCTACTGTTCCCACGTTGTCATCTTGAGGGTTTTCCCCTGGTTTGTTTACCTGTGATGTCTCCGCTTCTTCCATTTCCATTTTGTCCTCTATCTGCGGTCTAGCTAAGGCGCTGAATCGGTTACTGACGGGTATGTTATTTGTTGCGTTGACATCATCTTTTTTGGGTCCAATTTTTTTTTGGATGTATGCCACACGCCTTCATCCATGGGGTGTGCGCCACGCGCCTTCACCCGTACACACACGACGCGAGCCAAACACCTTCGCCGTTGTGTATCTTTTTCTTGGTAAATTTAATAATTACACTTCGTCACTACGAGGACGCCCGTAAAATCCGAATCACAATCCAATGATCTGATCCGGAATGCGGTATGCGATCGCAATCGACTAAATGAACGAAATATATTTTCCCAATTCTATTATATCTAGAAATTGTTGAACTGCAGATAAAGATTATAAGATTTTTTGATAATTGCATTTTTTTCAATGTAATGAACCATTATATTTTTGCACAGTTTCTAGATTATACATACATAACATACATACATTGATTAGCAGTTCGAACTCGAAAGCTCATTGCCGCACTACCCGATTCGGGTAGTGTTTCTAGGTGGATATTTACTACCAATGTGGGCCCACCACACCCACGACGGGCCAACAGCACGCAGTATTCCTAAACGGTCACTCATCCAAGTACTCACCGCGCCCAACAATGCTTAACTTCAGTGATCTTACGAGAACTGGTGTTTTCAGCGTGGTATCGCCGTTGGCGATTATAAAACAATTAATAAAAAAATGTCGCGCATTCGAACGTTAAGAACTTCAAGCATAGTATACCTTTTGATTTTTAAGCTTTAATACTTCTAAAATTCCTACATGTCTTTTAAACAAAATCGAATTTTTCTCAAAACATTTGAAAAACTTTCAAAATTACAAAAACAGTAACTTTCTTCGTTTTTGAAATAATTAGGAAGGAAATATCTAGGTACATTTTTGTACCGGCTAAATTTTTTTTTTCTAACTTCAACTTTCTATTCAACCTATTATTCCTAAAAATTTCAGAAAAAAGGTTGGTTTTTAAAATTTTTTTCCCAAAAATCCAAAATCCAATTTTCATTATTTTTTACATATTTTGTCGATTTTGTAAGAGAGAAAAAAAACTCGATAAATTGAAATAAGAAAAACCTTAAAATCTCAAAAATTGCAAAAAAAGTAAAGGTTTGAAAAAAAAAACAAAGACCGAATACATTTCAAATCAGGCAAGTACTACACTTGAAGTCGCCGAATTTCTTGGGGACAAAATACGTTTTTTTAGAGGAAATTAGGCAATACGTATTTTTACGATTTGTGAAAAAAAAAATTTACGAAGTTATGCGTATTTCAATTTTTTGCGTTTTTCAAAAAAATCCCAATTTTTTCTTTAAACTTATATAACTTTTGACCTAACTGAGATATTTAATATTCTGGTAGAGTTTATTGCCTTCTTATGAAATCCGCGAGAAAATTAAGACAATTTTAAAAATTAGCAGAATGGCGGTGGTTTTTCTGAAAATATTTAAAGTCGATTTTCTTAAAAAACCCACACTTATATTTTCTGTATTTTTTTTAAATATTGTACTGTCATAAGGAAAATACTTTGTGAGTTTTATGCGGGCTAAATAACTTTTGTGGCCAGGAGAATTTTTTTCATAAAATTGAATTTTCGCATTTTTCTTGCAAACAACAGATACGAAAAAATGTGAAGAAAATAATTAGCACAGTTAATTTCCTTTACTCATTTATGATATCTTGAACCATTTCCGAGAAAAATAAAGAAATTCAATATTTCTTTCGGAAACTACAGTTGCAGCAGAGCATTCAAACTTATTCTTCGAGTTTTACCTATTATTGTTAATCTAAATTTGCATAGAGACATTAAACTATCACGGAATGATGGAAAAAAATGAATAAAGACATTTTCGAATTTCAATTGTTCATTTATATATAAAATTTGAAAAACAAGTTGAAGGACTAGAAACATATGGAAAATTTCTGTGGAAGGGGGCAAACACCACCTTTTTTATTATTTTAAAATATTTTTTACAAATTTTTATTTATATAAAAAAGATATTCTATAAGTTTTATGCGGACTTACCAAGACAAATATTAATAACTTTTCTTCATAAGACAGAAGATGAACTTTAATTACTTTACCAGATAAAATATAGTTTCACACATAATTCCTTAAAATTTGAAGTGAAAAATCTGAATAGTTTGTTTTTTAGAGCGAGTTGAAATTAGAAAAGATTAAAATTTTACGCTGTGCAAAAATATATATTTTTTCCTAATTATTTCAAAAACTAAGAAAGTTGTGAAAAACCTTCTTAACTGAAAATGTTAAAACTTACAATTAGTCATGTTCAGACCATTTTTCATTTAAATCCATCTGATATTAGTCTAAAAATAATTTTTTTCGAGATAAAATCACCTTGGGAACATTAAATATTCGAGGGAAAATTCACTTTTCAAAGAGTGGTAACTTTTTTCTCGAATCTCCAAACAAGTCAGTCGACTTTCTGTAAAATAACAATTTTGTCAGAAAGAAATTGAGGAAAATAAAAATGATTTAAAATAATGCTTTCGTGTTGAAACGGGTTGTATTTAAAATTGTTAAATTGTGAACAGTTTCAATCATATAATATGTACATTTGAAAGGTTCCTGTACAGAAACGGATAACCAACATTTTTCCGAAAATGGGCTTTTTGCATAAAAAATTCTTAAAAAATCTAATACATATTTTGTTAAAAGGATTTGTTCGAGATCTCATTTTAAACATAATAGTGAAATAAAAATTTTAGTGATTCAAGACCAGATAGCTGACTGTACTTGTCGCCCATCTTCTTTTTTTCTTATTTCCTGACCTCTTACCCTTTTTAAAACCTTTTTCTGACCATATTTCTTATCCTAAAAGTTTTTCGATACAATAAAATAATAAAACACTTCTTTTTCAAAGAAAAACCTCTTAAATAAAATTATTTGCCACTTTTTCCAGCACCAAAGTATCAATCAAATTCCAACCTGAAATCTTAATCTCCATTTTCTACAAAAAGCCACGTTCATAAGGTTTTTGTTTTACTTAACTTTTTGCCGTGCAATCAGAAACGAAATTTCCTAAAATTATTATTATTTATTTATAAATAAACATATACCTTTCTTCGCTTTATACATCTTTCAGTGAAAACTCGTATGTTACATTACGATACCGTCACACTAAATCTATATTTTCCCTGAACAGAATAATTTTATTTGATGAAAACTTTTTTATTCCTATTCAGCTTTCCGTATCTCGGAAGCAAGTTTTGATTTTTTTTTTAAATTAAAAAATAGATTTTTAGTCGCTATTCAAAGACTATTTTCAAAACCCATGAAATTTGAATGTCCAAATTCCTTGAATAATTTACTCGGAATTGGTTAACTTTTTCTAATCAAACTCATCTTCTCTCAATTAAGCAACTCACATCTCAGAAGGAAGTTTTTATTTTTTTTTAAACTGAAAATTGCACTTTTCGTCGTTATTCGCAACCGAGCCTGTTCCAGTTTTAGGTTCCTGTCACTTTGAGATTATAAACTTCTACATTCTTTTTCTCGAAATTGGATTTTTTTTTAATCATACATTTTTGGTCTTGAATCAGAAACACTTCAGCTCGGGAGTAAAGTTTTGTTTCATCTTTAAATAGTAATTTCGATTTTACAGAATGTTATTTCGCTCTCCTGAAACATTCCGATTTTGTTGGTTATCTAGTTCTCTACTGCAACCCTTCAGTTTATGAGTGACACTGAAAATGAAAAGATTACAATACAAATACCAAACAAGTTTGTCATTTGGTTGAAAATAATATAATTTTGAAGGCATAGTTCTATCATATGGTAGTTTATTGTTTGGGGCCAAAAGCCAGTATAGGGCCAAAATTGTTCAATTTTTCAGGCTTCCAATTTGACGCAATTAATAAGGATGTACACTTCAGGAATTATACTATCGTCAATTTTATCAACAATATTTTTCTTAAATACATGTATTTGAATTTTCTGGTGATGCAATAATAATTGGCTGTCACTAAATTTTCTCTTATAATTCTTTTTACGTCGTCCTTATTTCCTAATAGAGGAATAAATTCTTGTATTCAAAATAAATGCTCACATAAATTCCTAATTCGGCCAACGGGCTTCCTTTCTCTGCAAAATTATCCTTCTGGATTTAGAGATTCTATTCGAAAGAGATCAATGACCTATATTTAAATTCCAAGTATAACCCAGTGAGGGCTTTTGCAGAGCAAAGAGGTGCTTAAACTGCTATTCTATTTACTATCCAATGACACTTGTCTTAGAAGATATTTCCCTAATTTAATTTATACCACACAATGAAAAACAAATTATAATTTTATGATTGTAATCCTCTAATAATAATAATAATTTGAAAAGTGTCTTTATTATCTTCGAGGAATATGTAATCTAAAATAAATCTATGTTAATTTTTGTAGCAAATGTTGCGGTAATTTGTATTTGATCCTAAAGGGTGCATCCTCATAACGTAGCTTGAATGTATCCTTTAGGATTGATAGAGTAGAAATATGATTTTCGTAGAATTCATTCGATAACTGATATATTTTCTGACTTATTGTAGGAGTTCTAAGCTTTGAGTGCAGTTTTATAATTTTAATATTTCTCTTGGCATCGATAGCCGTTAGACATTCTTATTATGCATGTTCATTTTGCTTTTACTACATAGTAGTGAGTAGAGGTACTTGGCATACTTGTCAAATACTATGGTTTTGTTATACAATTTAAATTTTGGAGTTTCTTTATCACCATCGTTATGGGAATATATCACTAACTCAGTCTTTATGTTAAGTTTCCATTTAACGAAATACTTCTCTAGTTCCTGGGCATATTTTTGCAATTTTGCTATCGCTAACCTTTTCCGTCGAGAACCAGTACATACAGGAGTATCATCAGCAAATTAAAACTAAATTTTCAGTCTTTGGAATATCATTAATATAATAGAAAAATAATACTGGCCCTAATGTAGATCCTTGTGGGACTCCTGCTATGTATTTTTCAGTCGACAATTTTTCATCGAATTATACTGCAAAGGTTCTTTTAGTAAGGCAGCTATCTATTATTGTAATTATATATTGCGGTATGTTATAGCTAAACAATTTCACCATGAGGCCTTTCCGCCATGTTGTGTCAATGGCTTTCTCCATATCGATGAAAAGCGCGGTCGTACCATGACTAATATTAAAATTGCTACTAACATAGTCCGTTGAGGTAGCTGTGAAACTGTTCAATGCCCCGATCTGACTCTAAATTGCTTTCGAAGCAGATTGCCTGATTTATATATTGATAGTATGTTTGCATTTTCCCAGTCCTCAGGAAAGCGGCCTTTTCTAAGATACGCATGAAATATGCGTGTTTATTAGCACTATTGCCTTAGTAAACTATAAGCGTCAATGATAATAAACGTAACAGGTCTAAAGAGGACAAAGAATAATCCAACGTAATAAATGATTGTTGGCCCTGACAAGGGCCGATTGTTATTTTTTGTTAAAAGTCAAAGGTAGGATTAACCGCCGAATCCGTAGAGGGTACGGCCTTGGCGTTTCAGAGCATAGACGACGTCCATGGCGGTGACAGTCTTCCTTTTTGCGTGCTCGGTGTACGTGACAGCATCACGGATGACATTTTCCAGGAACACCTTCAGCACACCACGGGTTTCTTCATAGATCAAGCCAGAAATACGCTTGACACCACCGCGACGAGCCAGACGGCGAATAGCGGGTTTCGTGATACCCTGGATGTTATCACGAAGAACTTTACGATGACGCTTCGCTCCTCCTTTTCCCAATCCCTTTCCTCCCTTTCCACGACCAGTCATTTTTCAGCAGAAGGTACTACGTCCAACGAAAGTAAACGAAGAATTATGAATTTCGCGATTCTGGCGCTAGTTTTATGCACGCTGCGAAACCTATCCCCTCCGCGTCGCCGGTAGCCAATGATCGATGCGTCCTCCCTTCTCTGGCATCCCTAGTAAATCAGCGACGCGCGCTCCCTTCTGTGTCCCCTTACCCAACGAGCGACGGGCATTCCCTTCTCTGGCGACAGTGGTTGGAAAATGGATAAATAAGCGCCTTTTAACGCGCGTGCTTCATTCTGCATCTGAACTCTCGTAGGGACGTAGCGTCCTCCGATTTTGAAATGGCTCGTACCAAGCAAACTGCTCGTAAATCCACCGGTGGAAAGGCACCCAGGAAACAGCTGGCCACCAAAGCCGCTCGCAAGAGTGCACCAGCAACAGGAGGTGTGAAGAAACCTCACCGTTACAGGCCAGGAACCGTCGCTCTCCGTGAGATTCGTCGTTACCAGAAAAGCACTGAGCTTTTGATCCGCAAGCTTCCTTTCCAACGTCTCGTTCGTGAAATCGCTCAGGACTTCAAGACTGACTTGCGTTTCCAGAGCTCTGCTGTGATGGCTCTCCAAGAAGCCAGTGAAGCTTACTTGGTTGGACTTTTCGAAGATACCAACTTGTGCGCTATTCACGCCAAGAGAGTCACTATCATGCCCAAAGATATCCAATTGGCTCGCCGAATCCGTGGAGAACGTGCTTAATTCCAACCTGCACTGAACATTTAAACAACCGGCCCTTTTCAGGGCCAACAAACATTTTTGACGAAGGTTGATTCTTTTTATATGCCAAACATGCTTTCACTTCCATTACCTGCAAGGCGGTGTTTTCTCATGAATATTGTTATTTCAACCGTATAAAAAGGGGGTCGTACTTTTTTTTTGCCGAATATCCTACTGGGTAGGAATGAGTTGGCACTTTACTTGTTTAAGACTTTCGGGTTGGCCGCAGATTTCAGAGTTTCTTGTAGCTGTTACTGCAAGGTTCAAGACAATTGTGGCCTCTTACAGTCAAATCTGACCATTTGTGGTTCCATCAATCAAACTTGGCCAACTTATGAAATTATATGTAATTCGGAATCCGAGTTTTTTCGTAATACTCGTTCGTACCTGACTATTTCTTAAAGATCTAGGAACCTAATTGTAAGAAGGATGGTATGTATGTGAGCGATGAGACACTTATTTCTCTGTGAGAAATGTTACCCTGTTAGATAATCTTTTAGTTTTACTCTCCTTAGGTACACTCAACTTACGATATAAGGACCACCGATTTATTGCTTCCGAGAATTGTTGACAAGGGTTGATTCTCTTTTTATGCCAAACATGCTTTCTCTTCCATTATACTAGGATGGTATAGGGCAGCGTTTCCCAAACTTTTTTCGCACTTTCTGGGGAGCGGCAGGGTCGCACCCCTCAATTTTTTTTCACAATACTGGAACCCAAGAGACACTGGACGCCTGTCACTCGAACGCGGATGCTTGCTTAGCCTTAGTACGACCTTCCCATTGTTAGAGAATTAGAGCCGGTTGAGGAAAATTTGGTAAAATAATAATAAATTAAACTTTGATAGGCTGCGTTAGATTATGACAAAAACGTTAAAAAAGGATAGAAGATCGGATAATAACTTCAAGATTTATCGCACTTTTGTTACACTGAGAAGTCCCATTTATACAGGGTGTTTTTTTTAACTTGAGGGGGAAAAGCGACTTTTAAACAATTTACCCCCCCCCCAGGAGGCAGGAGTGGTGGTAACTTTATCATTTCAAATGGGAACCCCAATTTTTTTTTATCACAGATTCAGATTCTCCTTTATGAAATACTTTTATTCGAAAAATTGTTTTCGATTCGCGATTTTATTTTTTTTTTTTCGAAAATAAAAAGTTTTTATTACGGATTTTTTTTCATAGATTGAGATTCCCATTCGAATTCCTTCCGGCGATCCCGATTCTTCGTTTGCCTTCTTCGGTGACGGTGTTCGTGCAGTTCTTGCGTCTGTCTCTTCGAAATTGGATTCCGAAGAAATTCGGCTAGATTCTCTGCAGAGAATATGTTTCGGTCATCTGCGTTTGAGAACTCGTACCGTTAATGGTCGAGTTCGCATCGACGCAATGATCGATTCATACCTCAGCAGAGAACTAATTGCATAAACGGGCGTCCTCGTAGTGACGATGAAAATTGAACATTTTACTTTTCACGTCCGTGATTTTAACAACAAATTTAACTGTCGCAGTGTTTGAACTCTTTTTTATACACAAAAACGGGGGTCCTCATAGTGACGGGGCGCAAGTGTTTGAACTTTTTTCAAATAAATAAAAACGGGCGTCCTCGTAGTGACGGTGCCACATGGTAAACGACTTAACTACAAAGAAAATCATATGGCTGAAAAACTCCATACAGGAAGACAGGCTCCAGCAGAAATCAGGCAAATGGTGTGAGACTTTACAATCAGAATTGACTGAAAGAAGAAGAAATCTGAAAATTACAAGAAAAAACAGGAAGCATAAGAAAAACGTATTGGAGACTAACACGGACTCTGAATCTATAGCAGATGAAGAAAATATGGAAGTCACTACGGAACCAGAGGACAAAAAAACTAAAGAAACCATCGCATCGGAAACAACGGATTCCAAGAAAGAAAAAGTACCACCAATTATACTTGGAAATCCAAATACAAATAATGAAACCAGAGTCCACGTCTACAACAAAATTAAGACATTTACTAAAAATGCTACCTT
Source organism: Andricus curvator (assembly GCA_932195095.1). NCBI lineage: Eukaryota > Metazoa > Arthropoda > Insecta > Hymenoptera > Cynipidae > Andricus > Andricus curvator. The sequence goes on from CAKNYM010042695.1 coordinate 22,692, forward strand.
CAAGATAACAACTCAGCTAACAATATTTCCTACCGGACTGAAGGATCATGAGAAGATTAAAAACCATCTTCTGGTCAACAATATTCCATTTCACAACTATGCGCTCCAGAGTGCAAAAGACAAAAAACTCGTTTTGAAAGGATTACCTGAATCAAAATCTGACGAAATTTTGAAAGAATTAAGGGAACTAGGATTTGACCCAAAAAAAGTAATCCAAATGAAGGTGAAGCAAAATCCACAATATCCACCCTACATAGTGTACTTCAAACCAGAAACGACAGGGGAACTGATACGAAACATAAAAAATATAAAAATCATCTACTACACAAGGATCCGATGGGACGACTATCACAACCTGAGACTAGTAACGCAGTGCTACAACTGCCAACAATTCGGACACCGAACAAATGATTGATACAACAAACCAAAATGCATGAAGTGCAGCGGGGATCATTCTTCAAAACAATGCGATAAAACTGATGCTGACACGAAATGCGCAAATTGTGCAGGAAATCATCCGGCCAGCTCATCATCGTGCCAAAAGTATAAAGAACGACTGGAAAGAATATTTAAGATAAGAAAGGACCCCGCACCAAATGTACAGAAAAAAGCCTTATGATAAAAAATTCTAAAAAAAATTTTTTCTTGTATTTTCGAACCTGCAAACTAAAAATTCGAAAGAAAAATGTCAGAAAGATGGACAGTTTTTAGACAAACACTTGTCCAAAGTTTCGATTTTTACATGTATTTTAATGGAAAAATGCTTATTTTAGCAAAATATTTTTTTTCCTCAAAAACGCTATGATAGATTTGACTAAAACTTTTATATTTTGACGATCAGGCGTACCGAATCAAAAGATTCATACCCACGAACTAGAAATATTAACGATTCTTTGGGTATACAGCATGTTTTTGGGGGTGTTTTTGTACCCTAAACATCCAAGTAACATATGTAAATAATCATTTCTTAGCAACTAAAATAAATAGAGATTTTTATTCATCTTCTACGGCATGAAACGACTTTTCAATAAGTGGAGTAAGCGTACATAGCAAGAATATGTTTTGACTTAATTTTAGGGGATGTTTTACCATCCCTTAAACAATGAGTCTGAATTTCCTAACGCATTAATCAATAACGAAAAATAATTTTATTTTTAAATGCATGAAAGCTGATATTTTATGACAGAAAATAGTTGCGTACAACCCTAAAAACTTCTTAAAGCACTTTCAACCCCTCATCAGATATAAAACTCACCCAAGCTACCCCTAAATATTTTTAAAATTCAACAAAACAAACCTAATTCAAAAATCCGCCCAGTTTTTGCTGATAATAATTTCAATTGATGCCAAAAGGGCACACATAAAGTCTCAACCCTTCAGCACATGTAGAACTCACCCCAGCCACCCCCGAATATTTTAAAAGATCAATAAAATCACCCTAATTCAAAAATACGCCAGGTTTTTCTGATAATGTTTTCAGTTGATGCCAAAGGGAGAAAAAAGTTTCTCAATTCCTCAGCACATATAGAACTCACCCCAGTCACCCCTAAATATTTTTAAAATTCAATACAATCACCCTAATTTCAAAGTACACCAAGATTTTTCTGAAAATGTTTTCAGTTGATGCCAAATGGGCAAAACAATGTTTCCAAACCTCAACACGTATAGAACTCACCCCAGTTACCCCTAAATATTTTTAAAATTCAATATAAACCGCCCAATTCCAAAATAATCCAGGATTTTGATGATAATTTTTTCAATTGATGCGAACGGTTCACACAAAAAGTCTCAACACCTCAATACATGTGGAACTCATCCAAATCTAAATATTTTTAAATATTTTAAAAATTCCATAAATTCAAAAAGGTAAGAAGATAGGACAGTTTCCAGATACGCACTTATCAAAGTTCCAATTTTTACATGTATTTTAATGGAAAATGATCATTTTAGTTTTGGCATTTTAGATTTGGCATCAACTGAAAACATTATCAGAAAAACCTGGCGTATTTTTGAATTAGGGTGATTTTATTGAACTTTCAAAATATTCGGGGGTGGCTGGGGTGAGTTCTACATGTTCTAAAGGGTTGAGACTTTATGCGTGCCCCTTTGGCATCAATTGAAATTATTATCAGCAAAAACTGGGCGGATTTTTGAATTAGGTTGGTTTTGTTGAATTTTAAAAATATTTAGGGGCAGCTTGGGTGAGTTTTATATCTGATGAGGGGTTGAAAGTGCTTTAAGAAGTTTTTAGGGTTGTACGCGACTATTTTCTGTCATAAAATATCAGCTTTCATGCATTTAAAAATAAAATTATTTTTCGTTATTGATTAATGCGTTAGGAAATTCAGACTCATTGTTTAAGGGATGGTAAAACATCCCCTAAAATTAAGTCAAAACATATTCTTGCTATGTACGCTTACTCCACTTATTGAAAAGTCGTTTCATGCCGTAGAAGATGAATAAAAATCTCTATTTATTTTAGTTACTAAGAAATGATTATTTACATATGTTACTTGGATGTTTAAGGTACAAAAACACCCCCAAAAACATGCTTTATACCCAAAGAATCGTTATTCTTTCTAGATCGTGGGTACGAATCTTTTGATTCGGTACGTCTGATCGTCAAAATATAAAAGTTTTAGTCAAATCTATCATAGCGTTTTTGAGGAAAAAAAACATTTTGCTAAAATAAGCATTTTTCCATTGAAATACATGTAAAAATCGAAACTTTGGACAAGTGTTTGTCTAAAAACGGTCCATCTTTCTGACATTTTTCTTTCGAATTTTTAGTTTGCAGGTTCGAAAATACAAGAAAAAATTTTTTTTAGAATTTTTTATCATAAGGCTTTTTTCTGTACATTTGGTGCGGGGTCCTTTAAAAAATATTCAAATCCGAAAACTTCAACAAAAACAAGTGCCAGATCCAACGGACTTTCCGACACTTCGCCACAAAAAAGCATGGACAAACGAGGAAACAATTCAACAAGAAGAAACAACTCAAGGGGAGACATCCAACGATGACAGAGGAAACGAACACCAAAGTCTAATAACTCTAATATGGAACAACTTTAGAAGCCCACCCAGAACTTCTATACAACCTCCAGCAAGCCAAAATGCAGGGACCACACGTGAAATTACAGCCAGCACCAATGTAACTTCCAAGAGCTTGTAGGCCTCTGGAAGGAAATCAACGAGCAATTTAACATAGCGAATCTACTCAGGTATTTTAAAAAAGGAGAGAGAGATGAGGCACTTTCTTGAAAAATACAAAATTGAAGTATTATTACTTAACGAAACAAAACTTGAAGAAAAATTTTAATTCCATACTCCGGGTTACATAACAGTCAGAAAAGATAGAAATGGGAATGGGGCAGGTGGAGGAGTGTAATTCTTGTAAAAGAATATATTAATTTTACAAAATTAGAATTTGACACTAAAACAATTGAACCCATTGGAATAAAGCTAGAAAATAATTTAAGCTTAATATCAGGCTATTCGCTACACCAGAATATAGAAAACATTGAACTTGATAACATTTTTAAATCATCCAATAAAATACTTGCAATAGGAGACTTTAATGCAAAACACAGCCATTGGGACTGTATTAGACAAAATAAAAACGGTAAAACCATATTCGATTATGCAAATAATAAATTTCTAAGAATACTAGCGCCAGAAAATCCTACTCTCTATCCATATATGCAAAACTGCCAACCCAGTATTGTCGATATTGGAATCGTTAAAAATATTAATGTACACATTGAAATAGAAACACTTGACGAAATTGTCTCTGACCATCTTCCAATTTTATGAACCATTAACAACAGATTAATCAAATGCGAACATCGTAAGATACTAAGCTATAAAAGAGCAAACTGGGAAAAACTTAGAAACCACATAAACGAAAACATAACTATAGAATCGAACCTCATGAACACCAAAGCAATAAATGACGCGGTCAAGAATATAACTTACAGAATAAATACAGCTATCAACAAGTCAATACCAGGAGATGATTGAGATCATTGAGATTGAGAACACTTGTAGTGACGTATCTCTCCGATTTTGTATCTACTAAACAAATACGAGGAGGTGAAGGTGTTTGACTCGCAGAATAGTAAATTAAAAAATTTAAACGTCAAAAATAATAGAATGTGGAAAACAGCAAAGTATTTCATAAAACCTAACACAGGAAAAATTACAAAACTTCACGGGCCAAATGGTATAACTTACAATAATCTAGAAAAAGTTAACTTGCTGGCAGAACATTTCGAGAGAGTGCATCATCTCACTGAAGCGAAGGCAAACAGAAGAATTGAAAAACTAGTTAACAGCACATACAAAAATATTTAGGAAAGTAGCATAGATACAAAACTTATAAATTATGCTACACTAACAGAAATACAAAAAGCTATTAAACAAACAAAATCTAAAAAAGCCCCTGTTCCAGACGGTATCCAAAACGCAATTCTTAAAAACCTACCGCGTAAAGCAATAGTCCAAATCACGCATATCTTTAATTATTGCTTCAAATTGTCATATTTTTCTAAAAAATGGAAAATAGCTAATGTCCTCGCCTTTCAAAAACCAGGAAAAGACAAGCTATTTCCACAAAATTACAGGCCAATCAGCTTACTACCGACGCTAAGCAAAATTTTTGAAATAATTATTCTAAACCGAATTAATAATCACAAAGCAATAAATGAATTACTTATACCGGAACAATTTGGATTCCGGCAAAAACACAGCTCGGTCCAACAATTAGCCAGACTTACCAATCATATATCTTCTCAATTTAATTTAAATAAACACACAGCAGCAGTAATGCTGGATATTGAAAAAGCGTTCGATACCATCTGGCACAGAGGCTTGATATACAAGCTTAGGAAACATAAAATTCCCATGTACATAGTTAAAATACTTGTCAGTTACTTAAGCAATAGAAAATTCTGCGTAGCATACAATAATCTCAAATCCGAGCCACAAAAAATTGTAGCAGGCGAACCGCAAGGCCCAATATTAGGTCCAATCTTGTTTATATATTACATCAATGAATTACATAATATACATTCCGATTGCAAATATTGTAAAACCAGATTTTGATTTTTTTGTTGAATTGCGAATTCGATTGCATCATTCTTCGTTTACCTTCATCGCGGTCTTTACCTTTTCGAGCAGACTTTATTCGGCACTCTTGTTTTTCTCTCCGGGCGTCCTCATAGTGACGAAGTGCATTCACATTCGACGCGAGATGTGTCAACGGGCGTCCTCGTAGTGACGAAGTGTCCTCGCTGGACGCAATGTCGGGCGTCCTCGTAGTGACGAATTTCATCACGTGATCAGTTCTCATTCATTAAATAAAAGCGTATGGTGAAAAAGCTTGCGCAAAATAAAATCAGATGGCTGGAAACCTATGTACACGAAGCCAGACTCAAACAAAAATCGATTAAAACACGGGAGGCCTCACGTGTTGAATCCACAAATAGAAGACAGCTGTACAAGATGACAAGGAGAAAGAAGAAAAATCATAACGAGTCAGATGCGGATGCGCAAAACGCAATGGAATCATCGGAAATAGAGGAGGAACCACAAGGAAAAACAGCTACCACTTCAACAACTACCAATCCGAAAACAGAAAAGGCACCACCTATCATTCTCAACAACCCAAACACTACTGACGAAACCAGATTTCTGGTTTACAACAAAATCAAAACCATGACAAAACATGTGATCATGAGAATAACAAATACTTAGCTCACTGTTTTTCCAAACGGACTGAACGAACATGAACGAATTAAAAAACATCTTCTGGATAACAGCATACCTTTCCACACCTTCGCGCTCCAGAGTGAAAAGGATAAAAAACTAGTGCTCAAAGGACTACCAGAAGCCAAAGTGGACGAAATCATCGAGGACCTGAAGGAACTAGGCTACGAACCAAAGAAGGTAATAGCTATGAAGGTTAAACAGAATCCAAGGTATCCACCTTACATAGTTTACTATGGACCTCAAACGGAAGGAGAAAAACTACGAGAAATTAGAAATATTAAAATCCTATGCTACACTAGGATAAGATGGGAAGACTACCATAATCCAAGAATAGTTACGCAGTGCTACAACTGCCAACAGTTTGGACATGGAACTAAAGACTGTCACAACAAACCTAAGTGTGTGAACTGCGGAGGGGACCACAGCTCCAATAAATGTGAAAAAACAGATGCTGACACAAAATGCGCGAACTGTGGAGGTGAACATCGCGCCAGCTCCTCAACATGCCAGAAATACCAAGACCGCCTCCAGAAAGTCTTCAAAATCAGAAATGTACGGCAAGCACAAAATCTTCAGAATATACATCCTAAACAGAATCAAGTACTTCCAACACGGACGGACTTCCCGAAACTTCCTTTGAAAAAGAGCACAACGACCCAGGAACTTCTACAACATAGAGAGACTCAATCCAGCCACCAACAAGGACAAATGAATTTCACGGCAAATGAACAAGGGAAACCTGCTTGGAACAACATTAGACCTCCAATCACAACTGGTACTACAGAAACGGACACAGGAATTTCAAATACTCAGGAGCACCAATCATTTAAGGAATTCACAACTATCTGGAGGGAACTCACCACACAATTCAACTTTACTGAACTACTAAGGTTAGTTAAAAGTCTGAAAAAAGATTTAGAGAATACTGAATGCGAAATAGATAAGGGAATTATTGTCTCCGAATATATGATAAAATTTGCAAATGCAACATATAGATAGTCTCTTAATAGCTCATTGGAATGCTAATGGCATTATTAGAAAGCAAAGGGAGATGAGGTACTTTCTCGAAAAATTTAAAATCGAAATCTTGTTAATTAATGAAACAAAGCTCAAAGAAAAACTCAATTTCCATACTCCGGGTTTCAAAACAATAAGAAAAGATAGAAACGGCCCAGGTGCAGGTGGGGGAGTAGCCATACTTGTTAAACAAGACATAAATTTCACAGAATTAAATTTTGACACTAAATCCATTGAAACTATAGGCATTAGACTTGATAACAATCTAACAATAATATCAAGCTACTCACCTCGACAAAACATAAGTAAATCTGATCTTGATAAACTCTTTAACACTGCCAATCAAATTCTTGCAATAGGGGATTTTAATGCTAAGCATAGTTATTGGAACTGTGCCAGAAACAATAAAAATGGCAAAACTATTTTTGACTATGCAAACAATAAATTTCTAAAAATAATAGCTCCTGACGATCCCACTCTTTATCCGTATATGCAGAATGCAAAACCAAGTATTGTGGATATAGGAATATTGAAAAACGTTAACGTTCAAATTGATATTCATACACTAGACGAACTTGACTCGGACCATCTTCCAGTTTTAATAACATTACATAATACCCCTTGTAAACGCGAACACAGCAATTTCCTTAATTATAAAAAAGCAAACTGGGAAAAATTTAGAAACTACATTAACACAAACATGACAATTAAATCCAAAATAATGACCATCAATGGAATAAATGAGGTAGTCGGTAATGTGACTGCAATTATAGATAAAGCCATCAAAAAATCAATTCCGACCGTTAAATTTGAAAATAAATCTGAACCGTTACCACACGATATTAGAGAATTAATACATGAAAGGAATCAAATACGAAAACTTTTTCAAAGGACTAAAATCGATCATTTTAGGAAAATAAAAAATAACTTGAGTAACCTGGTGAACAGACAAACTAAAAAATTTTCAAACACTTGCTGGGACAATAAACTCCAAAATCTAAAAGTAAAAGATAATAGTCTCTGGAAAACAGCTAAGTATTTTACAAAACCTAGCATAGGAACAATCTCAAAACTCCACGGTCCACACGGTTTAATCTACAGTAATTTAGAAAAAGCCAATGTACTAGCAGAACAGTTCGAGAAAGTACACCATCTCAC
>CAKNYM010042695.1:50635-70892 GCA_932195095.1 Andricus curvator
CTAGCTACTAGTTCGTGACTTTTTTACGGATAAATTTTTTCCGTGCAGTAGTGAGTTGAGCGTCAGAGAGACTGTCTGAATGAGGCAAGCAGAGAGAGGATGTTGAGGGTGTCAGCAGAGAGGCGGGTTGACGTACCGCAGTGGCGACGGAAATAGGAATTGATGAAGCCATTATGAGTTATTGCGTGAGTAGTGAGTTTGTTGAGAAAAACTCACACTACTCGACTTCCCTCACGTCACTGAGTGAGCGCGGGCCGCTGTCTCCGACCCTAGACAGCGGGGGTTCTTTGTACTAATAAAGAATAAAATACGAAACATAAAAACTTTGTTATTTTGCAATTAGTAATATTGAAATATTACGAGTATTTTCGAAAACTAAGTTTCTTGGCGATTCCAACGATATGTTACTTGCAATTAACAGATCAATATTAGAATAAGTGCCATATGTTATTTGCTTCCATAAGTTGGAAATTAAAAGTGTTTTTCAGGCTATGCATAGGTTCACCGAAATTCAATTACTATAGTTGTAAATTGCCCATATCAACAAAAATTTTAAACTGTCATAGAGCAATAAATCGACTGCTCCTACTTAAATAGCAATGATCGCTAGTTGACGCAGATTTTAGTTTATATGTCTTGGCACTGGCCTATGCTATAGCATATTCGAAAAAAAAATTAGTCCTAAATTTTATTTACTATACATTATTTAACTATACAATTTTGGACATTTCAAGTTAAAAATAATTATTGATTAATTATTTCTACAAATAAATTTAGGTACTAATTTAGTACTAATAATAAGAGAATAAGAAGATAACATAAAAAAATGAGTATTGATTATTATTTAATATTTGAAATCATTATGACTTTTTATATAATAAACTAACAAAATTAAGGACTCGCATACAATAAAAACAAAATTGTTATTTAATTTAATATTACAATTTTTTAAATGTTCGACTTTTAATTTGTAAAATAGAATAATTTTCAATTTTAATTGAATATTTGATTTATAATTTCTCACTTTTAATGAACATCCAAATGTTGCTAAATATTAAAGATCTGTTTTTTTATTAAAAACTTTTAAATTCAATGTGGGTTAAAAATGGAATATTTGAGATTGAAATAATATTTGAAAACAATTTGAAAATTAATAAAAACTTTTAATTAGATAGATGAACGTTTATTTTTCGGCCTGCTGGCCCTGAAAAATGGCCTTGCTTACAACTTTCATATTTTACAGAATTTGTCTTAAAATTATTTCGTACAAACTAACATCCATCCACACCTTAATGCTTAATGCTACCTTAATTCTACGACCGCTCGCTCTACACTAAATGCCTTCTTCGCTTCGCTCGCTTCCACGGTTACTAATACTTATCTGCTAATTATTTACAATATTTACAATTGCTTACATTTACTTCCTCTCCTCTTTACAGTCTTTCCCTCTCCATTCCTCTTCCTCCTTCCTTCTCTTCTTCACCATCGCACCCAACACCCCCTTCACCCATGCCACCGCCATTTTGTCCCCTCTTTCATGCAGTAATACCACCATGCTAATCTCATTCCTTTCCAGTGCCTCGCAGTCCTCCAGCCAATGTTCCATCAAGCCAGAACCTATTAAAACCCTCCATGCACCCCACCTCATCCTCGCTATAAGCTCCTGACTCCCTTTCTCTCCTTTCTCACACAAATACTGCGCTCTCTCCCTTGGCATAATCCACCCGTAATTCACATTGAACCTTGACCCTCTTATTCTCTCCTCCCCTTCTGCCTTCTCTCTCTCCATGCCGTTCTTCTTCATCACCTCATATACCTTTCTCTCCTCTTCATGCATCCTTTTCACTTCATCCCTCTGCAGCCCATTCCTTCTAAAATACCTTTCTCTTTCAACCTCCATCTTCCCCTCGACTCCTCTCTTCACCTTCTCCCACCAACACTGCCTAACCAGCTTGCTTCCCCCTCTTCCAAAAAATTTTCCTCATACTTACACGCCCGACTCCCTGTTAGAATCCCTAAACTTGTTCTCCCCGCCTCCCTCCTAACAATATAATTAGGCGTATTCCTTGCCAACCCCAGTGTCCATTTTACATACCCCTCCTGTGTCCTATTCATCTCCTCCATTTCCGTCCACCCCCACACCTCTACTCCATAAAATAGCACACTCATCACTAGCGAGTCAAACAATTTCATTCTCCTGCCAAAATCATCCGCAAATAACTTCTTTCCCAACCCCCATACCTGCCTCATCACCACATTAGCCCTCCTCACTCTCTCTTTTATGTCACCACCCACTCCCGCATTTCTCCAGAACAAGAAGCCCAGGTAAAAAAACTCTTTCACCTCCTGCACCGTCTCTCCCTTCCACTCCCATTCCCTTCCCTTACCCCTTCCAACTCCTTTCCTGAACACCATAACCTTGGAGTTATTTCAGATTCGTCTTGTAATGAATGATTCTTCATTTTTTATTACTCGAACTACAGTCTAATTTTTAAAATCATTTATTAATTCATATTTACAGTAGATAAACGTAAACCGTTTTTTATCAAAACTTTTTTATTTCAAACGCGTTTATTTTTAATTATTTAGGATTTCATAACTACATTTTAAAATTCTTTAAATTGAAAATGTAGGCTTAAAAATAAAGATCGAAAATGGAAAATTTGTGATCCAAAATATTTTAGATGTACGCATTGCAAACTGAATGACTTCAGAATTAAAAAAGTTAACAATTAAACTTAACATTGGAAAAAGTTAGAATTGAAATAATGTTAAATTGCATTACATCATTTGATACGAAATTTGTGATATTTCAAGTGTTTGGATAGATTTTACTTCTAAGTTTTTTTTTAATTCAGGATCAAAACATAAATTCACTGTCATTTTCCGGTCCAGGGCCCCCGGCCGCCATCTTGATAAACCTACAAAATTATTTGGAATCTCATTAAACTCCTCGGTATTTTTTACAATACACTATATTTTTGAAAATCCTTCGAAATGTTTGAATCTTTGAAATCCTCTGAAACCCACTAAAATCCCATAAAATCTGTTGAAATTTCTAGAAGTCCCTTAAAATGTCCTTCCATTACTATCACTCTTTGAAGCTCTCTAGAAATTCTTCGAAAATCCCTTAAAGTTTTCAAAATTCTCTTTGATATCTTTGACACCCTTTTAGAATTTCTTGGAATCTTGTAAAGTATCCTAAAATCCTTCAAATCAAATCCCTTGAAATCCATTGGAATTATGTAAATCCTTAAGGTCCTTGGAGATCCTATTTCAAATCCCTTAAAATACTTTGAAATCCAGAGATTTATCTTGAAATATGTCATTCAAACTTCTTTAAAACTTATGAAAACTTTGCAATCTTTTGAAATTTTCAAAATTATGATACCTTTTGTAATTTCGAATTTTGAGATGGCTGTTATGTTATTTTAGCCAACCAGAGAAGAAGTTTGAAAATAGTTTTGAAGGCAAAGTGAAACAATAATTGCATTAGGGAGCAATTTGCGAAAATAGTAGCATCAGTGTAATTTTTTTCAAAATAGTGGTAAAATAGTTGCATCGTTACCCGTATGGAAAAATGTCCTGGCGCTCGCCTGGCCCAGACCAGACCTTCTGGTTTCCAGTCTTGACGCTGGCCAGACGGTCTGGCCTGGGCCTGGCCAAAAGTGTAACGTTTTTTCTGGCTAGCCCCAGGCCAGACCGTCTGGTCAGTCTCTAGTTATGGGCTTCTCAGCCGCTAGTTATGGGATAAGAAATAAAGTCTTGTTTTGATAGTGCAAATTTCTTATTTTCTATCATTTTAAATACCCTGTAACTTTTTTGAAATTTGTCCAAAAAATTTGCTGATCGAACTTAGAACTTTTCTTGTTCTTGGCTCGCTAATCAACGCCAAACCTGGACCAGACCTGACTTTCAAGGTGATAAGAAAAAAAGTCTTGTTTTGATAGTGTGCATTTCTTATTTTCTATCATTTCAGGCACCCTGTAACATTTTCGAAATAAGTCAAAAAAAATTTGCTGCTCGAACTTAAGATTTTGTTTGTTCTTGGCTCGCTGATCAGCGCCAGTTCTGGGCCAGGCCAGACCTCCCAGACGGAACTTACAATTGTTGATCTTGGCTCGCTGATCAGCGCCAAACCTGGACCAGACCAGACTGTCAAGATGATAAGAAAAAAAGTTTTGTTTTGATAGTGTGAATTTCTTATTTTCTATCATTTTAGACACCCTGTAACTTTTTTTAAATATGTCAAAAAAATTGGCTGATTGAACTTAGAACTTTTTTTGTTTTTGGCTCGCTGATCAGCGCCAATTATGGGACAGACTAGACCTTTCAGACAAGACGGTCTAGATAATGTCAGACCTGGGCCAGATAAGATTGTCCAGACTAGACAGTCTAGATGAATCCAGACCTGGGCCAGACCTGTAACCAGACTACCAGGACATTTTTCGACACGGGTAAGAAAAAGTGTCAAACAGTGCCAATACTCAATAGTGTCGTGAGTCCGTGGCCTGAATGGTCGTATTTTTATTTGAAATTCAACATTTATATATTTCTCTAGGTCAAAGCTCACCTCACCAGAGGTCAGTCTTTCACTAATAAGACTGACAGTGTCAGTAACGAACTAGGTCAAACAGGCCCAATCAATTTTCGTCGAACTTGTTCTGATACGCCATCTGTGGCGCTCAGCCATGGTAAAATCCGATGCGGCCAATGATCAAGAATCCAATTGGAATTCGGTTTGTCGCATTATATACCATCAACTCGGGCTATTTTGGCAAAAATCAAGTGTTTTTTTCATTTCGCGCTTCACCAAATCCAGAATCTTCACCGGAAATATTTTAAACCATTTAGAAATGTCGTGGTCAGTTTTTCTCATTCTTCTCGGAAACAACAAAAGACCTGATTGTTCCTTATTTTTTATATCTTGCATCGTTTACGAGAAAATTAAAAAAATGCGTTCATTAGCAAAAAGGTAGACCGCATAAGATTCACATGGTGCCTTTCGGCGTAAGCGTGACTCACTCGGTGTGAAAGGGAGTAATGTGGGGGAGGGGTATAGATTTTTAGATTGATCTAGAATTCACGTGTTACATCTCCATCTCATCATGTGAAGTTCCCCACTCGGGCCCATGAGTATCCAAGGTCTTTTGTTTCAGGCGTCATTCACTTCACTGACACTCTTTTTATAAACTATTTGTCGCCACACTTTTCTGTCGTCGAATTAGGGTCTCATTTCCGCGGTCTGCCTCTGGGCACACTGCCATTTACTTTACTTTGATACACTTATTTCGTTAGTCGTTCATCTTTTATTCTCCCAACATGCCTAAACTATCTCAAAGAATTTCTTTCACATAACGTATGTCAGCTAGTGTTTCCTCTACACCCCATTCTTTGAGGATTATCTCATTACTCACTTTGTCCATCAATGTTTTGCCGCATATCATGCGCAGGAATTTCATGATAATCGCGTTAATTTTACGCTTATCCTTTTCTTGGTAGGTCCAGGTCTCGCTACCGTACAGCACAGTCTATATAAATATTGAATTTGCCTGATATATTTGTACTTCTGATAATGGGTCCACACCTACTTCGTCAAAGAGGGCCATTCTTAGACACTTGTCCATGAATATAATAAATAGCCATGAGGACATAACGCATTCTTGCATAACACTTTGCATAATATCAAACCAGTCACTCAGTTTCCCATTAACCTTTATACTCGCTTTGCTACCAACAGATATTGTTTTTATTGCTTGTAGGAGCCACCCATTGACTCCGTAGTCTTTCAGGACTTCCCAAAGTTTACTTCTATCCACCTTGTCAAACGCTTTTTCTAGGTCAACAAAAGCAGGAAACTTTTTTCCTTACTCTCAAACTTTTTTCTGTGATCTGTCTTAAGCTAAATATTTGATCCGTACATGATCTTCCTGCCATGCATCCACTTTTAGACTTCCCATATCTTTTCTTCTGTTATTTTCATTACCCTACGAATAAGTATTTTTGAGTATATTTTACTCACGGTACTTATTACTTAATATAAGCTGATACCTCTGTAATTATTGCAGTTGCTTTTATCTCCCTTTCTTTTGTATATTGGTAAAATAATCGCTTTTTTTCAGTCATCTGGAACTTCTCCCATCTCGATGCGTCAAGTCGCACAACCTATGAGGTATGTAGTCGCCACCGCTTTGAAGTATTTCAGCGTTAATAGTGTCTACACCAGCAGCCTTAACATTTTTAAGTTCTTAATTATATCCCTAACTAAACCATAAAGAAAGATGGATTTTTGAGAAAATGGACCCTTTATATTTCCATATATGTCACCGCCATTTTTTTAAATTATGAGATCAAAACTCATAATTTAAAAAAACAAACCCCTTCTTTTATTGGCCATTGCCCTTCATTTTTTTTAAATCTGGACTCTGCATTTTGATTCATATACTTCACGTATAGCTAATTTCTTTAGATTGAGGTACACTAATCCAATGTAAAATTTGAACATGTTCTAGAAACTATAAACCATTTCTTCGTTTAAATAATTATTGGCCCTAAAAAGGGCCGATTGTGTATAAGTACCTATAAATGTAAAAGTCCTATAAATGTTTCTTTGCCGTGAAAGTCAAATGTTACGAGAACGTCCCAAAAACGTCATGTGGCAGGCCAACTAACGTTTTACAAACGTTCAATGTCTGCCATGAACTAGGGAGTGTTCAATAAATGTTCGGTCATCTTCTTCCTGATTGCTGTTATTTAATCAGTGGCGAATAAATCGGGAAAGATTTTCTCGATGGTATCAGCCTGCATTCTTAGAACATTTGTGTGGCTTTTTCGAGTATTAAAAATTTGTTGATTTGTCTGAGGACAAGGCGATTTATTTGACCTCAGATGTGGCTGAGACTTCGAGATGTTTAGCAGATTTTCACGAACTTCCGGGAATATCTCTGGGTAGTTTTCGACCAACACCTGGAGAGAGTTTCCAATAAGACTGTGTGACTGTTGGCTCTGTTGAGATTTGTCCATAACTGCAGGCATGTTTTGTATTTCCTGTAGATACAAGTCATGAAAATTTCACTTTAACTGCTCTCACATATGGGCGAGGTGGTCAAGAGAAGTAAGCAAGAAGTAAATTGTCCATGAACTTGGGCAAGCTTTTATACACTGGGTTCCAAAATTCCCACCCTCTTACTCTTGTCTAGTTTCTCTTTACAATTTATATTATCTTTAGTGCAGAAATGTTCTTAATCCCGGACTGGTCACTGATTTACTACTTCCTCCTCTCTTGAGCCTCTTCTGAAACAAACTGAACCTTTCCAGGTACTTCGAAGATAAGTAAAGCCTTCTAATCTAGAGAATCGAGAGTTTAAAGTAAGGGAAACATTTTGCTAATAGAATACAACTTTATGGTCAAAGACATTCGTCGCAACTTTAGGTAACCAAAATTTTATAAATTCAAACAAAAATTACATTTTAGTTAGAATTTTGGTCGAGTCTAAAGTCTATAGACACTACCAAAAATGTTGGCGTAGTAATAAAAAGTTAAGCATAGTAATAAAAGTCTATCGGACCATGAAAGGAACATACTGAAATAAGCAATCAACTCCGAGAAAAATCCTTACGAATGGTGCAGCCCGTCTCAAAAAACGAAAATATTGACACACAAAGAGTTGCATACATTTTTTATTTTGTGATAAAAAAAAAGAAAGTACTTTCGAGCTATCACTTAGCTCTACTGAATCGTGAAAAAATCAGGTAAAAATAAGTAATCCTTAAAAAAAAAAAGAAATACCAAACATGGATTTTGACCCACTACTAAATCGAACTGGACCATCATCTTCTAGAGAAACATGAATTAGGTCAAAACAATTAGTTTGAGCCAATAAAACGCATTTTCGAAAATTGGAACTTACGCTCTTATGCCCCATGCCCCTATATGTAAAAATCATTTTACAACAAATATGTTCACCTACCTGGAACTTTGTAAATAATGTGATGACATACTTCCATAATTTTAGACAAATTATCTATCACACGTCATGTAGTCAAGAAATAAATGTACTTTCGATCATTATCGAGTTGACATTCGTGATGCCATTCTATTACATTTTATAATTCTATAAAGGCTATAGTTATCGAATACGATATAAGATGGTTCGGGCATGTTGAGAGAATTAAAGATGAACGACTAACGAAACAAGTGTATCAAGGTAAAAGTAAATGGCAGTGTACCTAGGGGCAGACCGAGGAAAGAATGGTTAGAATGTGTGAAAGAGACCCTACATCGAAGAGACATAAGAAGCCATAGCTTCTATGCTAGAGTATGCCAGCACAGAAAAGTGTGGCGACAAATAGTTTATAAAAAGGTGATCGCTCGAGAGATTGATCAGCAACCTGGGTCGGAGCAGTGTTGCGGAACGAACGTGTTATTTAAATAAATAACATGAGAATTTTAGATCGATCTAAGAAATTTATACCTTTTTCCTCACATTACTTCCTACCTCACAGAGTGAGTCACGCCTACCTCGAAAGGGAAATGGCTTAATGGTATAATCATTTCCTATCAGCATCAGGCAAGCGGTCTATGCGTAAAGACCTAAAGCTAATGACGTATGTCGTAGATCAGGGCTCTCCAGAAGGCAGTCAGTGACTGCAAAGACTGCCAATGGCAGTCACGAGACTACACTGTTAAAAATGTTTGGAATTCTCCAACACTTCTACAATACAAGCGTAAGGCAAAATTGCAAACACGGTATTGGAATTCCGAAATTGCAATACATGTATCGTAAGCGTCGTAAATCGTGAAGTCACCGTCGAGAATTCCAATACATGTATTGTAGCGTTTATATCGCTGCATGATCCGTTGCATTTGAAAACTACAACATTATGTATTGTAGCGTTACCCCACATTTCGGAAATAAACTTCCAATACATTTAGTGGAAGTTTTATGCGGAAATTTTTAACAGTGTAGGTCAAACAGGCCTTCATAAATTTTCGTCGAACTTGTCCTTAGACTCGTCCCTAATCCTTCACGGTAAATTACAGTTTGAAATGAAAAAATGAAATGTATTGTGAATTCAGGTAGAACAAAATCAGACCCTTCGGTGTGAACAATGAGCCGCAACGAGCCGTGACCGCAACGACCGTAACCCTTTTCAGGATTCCTGGAAAGCGAAGAAAAAAATGACAGAAAAACTTGGTGGCAGTCATAAACTTATCGTGGCAGTTAGCACCTGCTGAAAATGGTGAGCCCTGTCGTAGATTAATATAAAAAAGTTGCCGACGATTTTTAATTCAAGAAACTTATTTTTAGAATTTCTTAAGAGAAATAATTTTATTCTGTACAATTTTGTCATATACCTTGTAAAATTGACATTTTTTTCTTCTTAATTTCACATAAAGATTTGATTCAAAAAACCTAAGACTTCGTTTTTGGGAGTTTTTGGGCACACAGTATTAGGGGAAAAATCGCCAGATAAATCGCTGACATGGTCGTGCAGAATTTTCCCTGGAATTTAAAAAAATCTTTGGAATGACCCATATATCAGTTTTGTAATTTTTCCACTAAGATTTCATGATACTCGCACAATGTTGATAAATGGACGTAACTGAATTTTTTAAGACGGATTTTAAAGAGGATTCAAAAATGTCACTAATGGATTCATTTTTTAAGCGTTAAAAAATCTGCGTAAACTTCAAGTTTATGCAGATACAATATATTATTATAATTTAATAATAAGAACAATATAATATTACTGTACTTTATTATATATTAATTTGTTGGACATATTTTTATATTTTTATTTAAGCAAGTCACGCCTACCCCGAAATTAATGGTATAATAATAATAGTCTATTTTTTAATATAATAGATAATGATTAACGAGAAAAATGTTGCAAAATGCGAATTTATCATTAAACTTAGCGTACTTTGTCATACAACTTAAATATACGTGCTTAAACAAGAAAGCAGACTATCCGCTCGCGTAGTGGCTAGGAACCACAAAAAGTGTCCTAAATTCGATTTTACGTCGAATTTGTCTGAAATATGGCATGAAGGAGTTTTTGGGGTCCTTGATTTCGAATTGGACGTCAAGAATTACAAATTCAAAATGGCGTATCAAATCTGGCGGACACCATTGCAAATTTTTTACATATTCCTCTGAAATTGGTCAAAGGGGGTTTTCGGAATAGTTGATTTTGAATTTGACGTCAAAAATTACGACATTTAAATTGACGGATCCGAAATGGCAGCCAAAATTTAAAAAATTTAATATATTTGTCGGCAACTTGGTGTAAGGGAGTTTTTGAGGTCTTTGATTTCGAATTTAACGTCAAAAATTACAAATTCAAAATGGCAAACCCAATGTGACGGCCAAAATTGCAAAATTTTCATATATTTGTCTGAAACTTGGTGTAAGGGAGTTTTTGGCGTCACTGATTTCGAATTTGACGGCAGAAATTACAAATTCAAAATAGTCGACCCAATATGGCACTCATATTAGGTATTAAATTTTTTTCCAAATTTGTTTGCTAATAGGGTTCATAATAAAATAGGTAAAATAGCTAATAAAATAGGGTTGCTGAATTCGAGTATAACATCAAAATAGCAAAAATGACAATGCCGGATCTAATACGGCGGCTGTATACAAAATATTGAGGATTGGAATATCAAAAACAGAGATCCGGTATATTTAGATTCCAATCCATTTCAAAGCCGATCACAGCTGTCAAACCTTGAAATAAATTAAAAACATCATTTTCGTATAACCCAGTCAATCCTGACAACGTAAAATTAATTACTGTGTGAAATATTGTATTTTTAAATGCTTTTAACCTCATTATTATTTGAAAAACAGTAAATACGAACTGCGAAATGTGCAAATTTAAAACGTATTAAAAATGTTCTATTTTATGGTTGATTTGGGGTACACCCAAAAGTATCCAGAAGAATATTGTCGCTACTGGGTACAGAAAAGAAATCTGTTTAAGAGAAAACTTCTACTGTTGTGGGAATTCAAAAAGCGATGACAAAAATCGTATCGAAAAAGATTCAATAATTGTCACATCACCATTTAACAGAAAATTTTCGGAGACATACTTTACGATGCAAGCCTTCTTAACGGGGGACTATGATATAAAATCCTTTTAGATTTTATAGAATGTGGCATGCTTTACAGGTAATTTTTGCATAATTAAACAATATTTTTTAAATATCTTAAAATCTGCCCTTTAATATTGGGATATTGTCAGTTAAAATCTTCTTTTTAATATCTATGGATGCTCTACTACTTCAATATCTAGATTTCTATAATTCCGACAAATTTTCTTTATTGGCGCCACCATATTGGATCCGCCATGGTCACTTTTGCTATTTTGATATTATACTCGAAATCAGCGACCCCCAGAAACCCCTTTTTACCAAGTATTATACAAATAAGACCAAAATTTTGATAATATGAGTGCCACATTGGATCCGCTACTTTTAAATTGTAATTTTAGATGTTAAATTTTAAATGAACGACCCCAAAAACTTCCTTACACCAAGTTTCAAACAAATATATGAAAATTTTGCAATTTTGGCCGCCATATTAGATCCGAGATATTGGATCTGCCATTCTGAATTTTGTAATTTTTAATGGTTAATTCAAAATCGGCGACCCCAAAAAAACCCTTATACCAAGTTTCAGACAAATATGTAAAAATGTTGTCCGCCATATTGGAACCGCCATTTTGAATTTGTAATTTTTGACATCAAATTCGAAATTAATGACCCCAAAAGACCCTTGTATTCAAAGTTTTAGACAAATTCGACGTAAAATCGAGTTTTGCCCACTTTTTATGGTTCTTGGCCCACTGTAAACGTCACAACATGAACTGCCTAATTTTATTGTCGTATGTTGCGTCAGAGGCTACGCTCGTATCCATATACGTTCATGTACATCTGAAAGTACTTCTTACATTATAGTTCCTATTATTATGAAAATAAGTTATATATGTATACATATACATAAACTTAATTTTCGTACGCTTGTAAACTTTTTCAATCCACTTCATGATCTGCTTTCTATAATATAAAATATCAAATGTTTTCTATAAACAAATTCTGCTATATGTCCCATTCGTTCTATTGCATCAGTCTAAACTTTTTTGTAGGTTAGGATATAGGTCTCGAATAAATGTCTGATTTCTATAAATTGCGTATAATTGAGCATGCCTTTTAAGAGAGAATAAGTGAAATTTGTTCAAACAATTTTGTTGATAATCTGTATTATTTTATATATTATTAAAATCTGATACGCTTCTATTTGACAGAAAAAATTCTAACATAAAAATTTGATTAAGCGTGTGCTATAATATAGGTTCACAATATTAAAATAAATAAAAAGAATATATTGGGCAAGCGTTATACCACTAATGAGTTCAATCGCTTTATTGCATACAATGATTTTAAATCGACTTACATTTATTTGAAATAGCTTTATATTAAATTGAAATTACTTTTTATTCACCTGAAATCACTCGATATCTCTCAAAATTCACCACGAAATCACTGCAATCACTCAGAATTTACTGTGCAATTACTGTAATCTCTCGGAATTACCTGTGCAATCACTGCAATCACTCGGAATTCACCGTGAAATCACTGCATTCACTCAGAATTTACTGTGCAATTACTGTAATCTCTCGGAATTACCTGTGCAATCACCGCAATCACTCGGAATTCACCGTGAAATCACTGCATTCACTCAGAATTTACTGTGCAATCACTGAAATCACTCGAAATTCACCGTGAAATCACTGCAATCGCTCAGAATTGACTCTGCAATCACTGGAAATCATTGCATTCACTTGCATTCTTTTTCAATCACCTGAATTCACGGCATTTACTTGCAATCACTTGAAATCACTTCGTTAGTGTAACGTATGCCTTGCTCCTCTAACCTTAAAAATTATACTAATTGCAAAATGATTAAGCTTAATTAAGATTAAGTTTGAGAATATTCTGGAATTTATAATATCTGAGAAGCTACTTTGATACATGGTCGATTGCAACCAATTTTCTTCTTGAAAAAAGTATGAAAATGGTTACAAATTTCTTTAATTAAAAAACAGAAAAAACGCATGTTGCCATGACAAGTAAAAAGGCTGTTTCAATTTTCAACAGTTGAAATACTCAGCAGTTGGACATTCAATGGTCGTAAATTAAAGAAAATTGTAAATTGAATTTTCAACAGCTGTATTTTCAACCGTTTAATAATTACCTCTGGAAAACTGAAGAAAATTAAAATTTTAATTTATTGCAATTTTAAGCAGTTGAATTTTCAACTGTTTGAAATTCAATTTTCTTCCATTTTCAACAGTTGAAGGTGTAACGGTTAAAAGTTATTGAAAATTAAAGATTGAAACTCCCACAGTTGGATTTTAAATAGCCGGAAAATAATTTTGAAATATTCTTCAATTTTCAACAGTTGAAAATGGCAGTTATATTTTTAATTGTCTTTAATTTTATACAGTTGAAAATTGAATTTTTAATTTATTTCAATATTCAACAGCTGAGAATTGCAACTTGACTTTTCAATATATTTCCATTTTCAACCACTGAAAATTGTAAATTAAATTTTCAACAGTTGGAAATGAAATTTGTAATTATCTTTAATTTGAAACTTCAAAATTGTATTTCGAAATCTTCAGAATTTTCGAAATTTTCAATAACTGCTGAATACATTTTAAAATGATTCAAATTTTTCCTTTATTTTTTTATATCTTGAAAAGAAATGTGCATTTTTTAAGACAATTTTCAGTATAATAGGTGCTGAGATATCTACGCATTTTTAAATACATTTTTCAGTATAATAGGTGCTGAGATATCTACACAGTAGCATACGTTATAAAATTATCCAAAAATTGTATACAAAATTAAATACAAAGTTGTAGTGTCGGTTGGTTTAAAGGGGACTTGATTTAAACGTACCAACGCAACATAATACAGTAGGAAGAGTCAGCCGAGCCGTCATGACCTGACATGGTCTTAAGCCCCTGTACGTGTACGACCTCTAGCTAGCGTAACCGTCATTTTGGCACTAATGTCAGGAGATAAATAAAACCTAGTCATAAGTTTCGCGAAATGGAAATTTTCATGAAAAAAGTTTTGAGTTTTCATTTTCAACCTATTCTCTATTAAACCAATCCTTTTTATTAATATTTATCCCACACTTTCCATTCTCTCCTACCTTCATTACTAACCCCAATTGTTCTGCTCCGGTTTCTATGCATGGAAATAAGCATTCCCCAGTCTATTTTTCGACTCCAAATCCTCTAAACCTTCCTTTGTTGATTCCCAAAGTTTTTCAATTCCTGTTTCATATTCCTCTGCCTTTGTACTATACCACCTTGAACTCTTTCGTACAATTTGAACTATCTTACTTTTTTGTTCCGTTCCTTATCTACTCTATCTATATTTAGTGATATCAAATTCTCCTTTGCGCAGGAATTTAGTGCTAATAAAGTGCTCTGCATTTGTGCTATGCACAAAATCCGGGCAGTTTTTTTTTACCAGAAACGAGCCTCAGCTGACTCTGGTATGTATGAACCTCGGAAACTATTGGTGTTATCAAATTCTCCTTTGCGCAGGTCTTTGTATTTCCCCCACATTTGTGCACACACCTTTTAAAATTAAAGGTCAAAGTATCGACAACTGTAATTTGGTGATTGTGAATTCTCTTTTTTTAAAAGCTCCTTCGGCTTTAACGAATACATTCTCATCACATACCTCGTGCTTCGCACTCGATTTTGTCCAAAATGCGAAATTTCCTACATTATATGTTCAACGTTATTATATCAAATGTATATTGTATATTACATTTATTTCTGTACGTCGGCCTGTGATTGCTTATTAGATATTGCAAAATAAAGTACGAATTGTATTTATCATGATTACTTTATTATTTGTTCCTGATTTTGCATTTAATTTTATCCTCAGCTACCGTGAAAATTTTATATCATTTCAATAAATGTATATTATTAGAATTCATAATATGCATTGATATTAGAAACAGCCGTATTTTCCTTGTCTTGTTTTTATAACTGAAAAAAGTGCGCATCCTATAAAAAAAAACAATTTTGTTATAATGCATTTTATTGCAACTTGTGTCGTTTTTCCATAAATTTAATTTGTTTATGTTCAATGTTATTTTTTCCGATATGAACCAAAAATATGCATCCTAGCGTAAAGTAGTGGTTCTAAGAAAATTTGTAAATGTAATTTATGTAGGCGAAAAATTTTGTTAGATAAAATGTTATTGTATCGTGTACCGTTTTTCCAAAAAGTTAATTTTTTTATTTTAAATGTATTTTTATAACAAATTTGTATATATTTTTTGGTTGAACAAGTTTTGTCTATTTATATTTTTTCATAATTTGCATCGTTTTTCCACAATTTTTTTTTATTGTTAATGTTATTTTTCACGATTGAAACACAAATTACGCATCTTATGACAAAATGATTTATAAAAAATGTGTAGCTGTTTTTTGAGTGAACAACTTTTGTTTATTAATTTTTTTCGTGGCTTGTGTCGTTTGTCGAAAAATTTAATTTATTTTATTCTTAAATCAGTTTTTTACAAATGAAACAAAAACTACGCGTCCCATAAAAAAGTGATCAATAACAAATTTGTATATCTTTTTTGAGTGCACAATTTTTGTCTATTCATCTTTTTTCGTATCTTGTATATTTTGACCGCAAAATGGAATTTTTGATTTTTCATTATTTTTTTGTCCGATAAAAATGGGAAGGGTACAACTGTGCACGAGCTCATCTGCGCACGTCGGTGGCCAGTGGTACAACTGTGCACGTTGTTGGCCACATACACAACTGTACACCGGCCATCTATGCACGTCTACATTTCGCTGTGCACAGTCGGGAGTCTCACATCTGTGCACGTGAACTGTTGCTAGACTCCCAACTGTGCACGTTGAAATTTCAGAGGGGTACAACTGTGCACGTCGAGGGCCGGTGGTACAACTGTGCACGTTGTTGGCCACTGTCATAACTGTGCACGTGCACAGATGGGACACTCCCAACTGTGCACATCGAAATTTAGACGTGCACAGATGGGCACCCTAGCAACAGTTCACGTGCACAGATGGGAGACTTCCAACTGTGCACGTTTCAATTGATATGATTAGGTTGTCAACACAAAAGTCCACGTGCACAGGTGGGAGACTCCGAACTGTGCACGTTCAAATTAATACTATGAGATTTTCAGCTGAGAAGTCCACGTGCCATGACATCACATGACATGTGTCATGTCATTTCATGTCGTAATCTCATTTATCATGTGTCGTGTGTGCTGTCATGTCAGGTCATGTCATGTTTTCATGTGTCATGTCATGCCATGTCATGTAATGTGTCGTGTCATGTGTAGTGTTGTGTGTGGTGTCATGTGTCGTGTCACGTGTCGTGTCATGTGCCATGTCATGTGTCATGTCATGTGTCATGTCGTGTGTCATGTCGTGTGTCATGTCGTGTGTCATGTCATGTGTCATGTCATGGCATCTCATCTGATGTGTCATGTTGTCATTTCATGTCATGACATGACATGATATGTCACATTTCATGTTATCTGATGTGTTATGTCGAGTCTTCGTTTTTCAAATAACTCGAGCTGTTTTCTTTAAACCTCTATAACTTTTGACCTAAGTTACATTTTTTTTTATTCTAATAGCGTTCATCCTCTTGTATGGAAATCCGCCTGAAAATTAAAAAAGGTTTAAAATAAAGAAAATAATAATGAACGTTCACAGTTGGGAGTCTCCTATCTGTGCACGTGCATAGTTGGGAGTCTCCCATCTGTGCACGTGAACTGTTGCTAGGGTACCATCTGTGCACGTCTACATTTCGACGTGCACAGTTGGGAGTGTCCCATCTGTGCACGTGCACAGTTGTTCCAGTGGCCAACAACGTGCACAGTTGTACCACTGGCCCTCGACGTACAAGAGGTGGGCAAATGCACAGTTGCTCCGTACACAGATGTACCCCTCGCAAATTGAGGCGTGCACAGTTAAGAGTGTACCGTATGTGCACGTGCACAGTTTGGAGTCTCCTACCTGTGCACGTGAGCCGTTGGTAGGGTACCATCTGCACACGTGCACAGTTGGGAGACTCCCATCTGTGCACGTGAACTGTTGCTAAGGTATCATCTGCGCACGTCTGAATTTTGACATGTAAAGCTGGGAGTCTCCCACCTGTACACGTTAACCATTGCTAGGGTACAATCTGTTCACGTCGACATTTCGACGTGCACAGTTGGGAGTGTCCCATCTGTGCACGTCAAATTTGAGACGTGCACAAATGGCCCGGTGTACAGTTGTGTCTGTGGCCAACAACGTGCGCAGTTGTACCAGTGGCCACCGACGTGCACAGATGGGCTCGTGCACAGTTGCTCCGTGCACAGTTGTCCGTCACCCGATAAAAATTTGAATTTTCGATTTTTCAAGAAAATTAAAAAAAATCTTATAACGATATTGTAGGGTGTTCAAAAAGAAACATTTTTCTTCTCTTGAATTTTTTTCATATTGTGCGTTGTTTGGCTTAAAATGTTTATTTTCGTTTGTTTTTTGGAATCTTGTAAATGCTATAACTCCAGTAATTTTTGTTTGTTAAAAAAAAAGTTATTGGGATAAATTGTTTTTCTTTTCGAGTGCTACGAATATCCGTACATAGAATTTTTTAATTTGAAGAAAAGTGGGCTCAAAATTTTTGAAAAAGCGCTCACATTTGAATTTTTATCCAAAATGGCTGGCTAACGAACTTGACCTTCATTTTAGGACACTTGAAGAGTATACCAAAGCCCAATCAAATCTATCAATTCTTTCGAAAGTTATCGTGCTAACAAAATAAAAATCTACATACACACAGACCCACCCACATGCATGCATACAGACAACCAGAGAATTCGTGAAAACCGGTTTTTTGGGTTCAGAATGTCTCAAAACATGGACATTTGACAAAAACGGAGGGGTTCAAATTTTACACAAACCTAATACCTTCTCTGATGAGAATGTTTAATAAATGAAGGTGTAAAAAGTGGTTAAAAGCACCTTTTGTAACTTGGTCAACTTTCGACCATTGTATTTCGTGAAAAAATGCATGAATTCTTTTGAAAAAAATCAAGTAGTTACCTCGCAGTTTTATTTATCAGGAAGTTTTCGAAAAATTCGAAAATATTTATAACTTTGGTGTCGGCAGTAAATAAAAGCGAAGGATGCTAACTCAGCTTCTAATCAAGCTGGAAGGCTCTACTGAGGTTTAAAATTTTTCAAAAAAATCAACAAATTCAATAGTGAGTTTTTTTTTAATTTGTTAATTACATCAATAACACGCTATTGCATATTATTTTTTTCTGTTTTTTTTTCTACGGTAGTCGACATCAATTGTAATCGATACGTTGAAGGGGTTGCCGTCCACTACTGTCAAAGTCGGTTGACCCACGCGGCACATTCTACCAGATGTACGAAAGTTGAAGAAAAAAGGTCACTTTATGAGGCGAAGGATCAAGCAGGACATCGATACACTGGAACCCGATGAGAGTATCATCGACTTCTTTTGTGCTTCCAGTCTAAAAAAACGGAAAACCATAATGTGCGGTAACGTGTTATTGATGTAATTAATTGTTTTTAAAACCCCACCATTGAATTTGTTGATTTTTTAAAAATGTTAAGCCTCAGTAGAGCCTTCCAGCTTGATTAGTAGCATCCTTAGGTTTTATTTACTGCCGACACCAAAGTTATAAATATTTTCGAATTTTTCGAGAAGTTACTCCACTTTCGTTTTTTAACTTTAAATATATTTTTGATTTTTTCTAAAAAAAATCGGCGTTTTACCCCAAAAATACAATTTAGCATATTTTGTCTAGCATAGCTGATTTTGAAGTGGGAGAAACAAGGTTTTTTGTAAGATGATTGTACAGAAAATAAAAGGTTCTCATTTTGAGAAAAATTCGAAAATGAAGATGAATGCAGATCTTTTTTTTAGTTGTTACTAAATTAATTTGATGTATTATGGTTAAAAACTTGTTACTTTTATACTAGAAATATTAATTTTGTTAATGCAATTTCAAGCACTTACAAGGAATTATGTATGATGATCGAGTTGAAATTATTAATCCCTAAATTATACGCTAAGAAAAGTAAACGCTTGTAAATGATTTTACATTATGATCGTGGCTACGCGTACCTAAATTACAGATCGAATAATGCTTCAAATTATACGCATATAAATAATTATATATAATCATTATCTTTTATTTACATTTACCACAACTTTTTTATAATAAATATATTAACTTTAAATGTAAATTCAACTCAAAGTATGTATTACAAAAAGATAAGCAAAGCTTGTTCCTACATTTAGGTGTCAACTATCTAATACCTGATTTTATCCGTATTCGTTAAAAATAAATCTTCATATTAAATGAACTGTTTTTAAAAACTCCCTTAAAAGAATATCAAAATTACACAATAAATATCTAATTGATGAATAATGATATTCACATATTCATTCTCATTCAAACATTTTAAATCTACTATACAAAATGATATATCTGAATAACAAAAAATTTAATTAATTACATAAGAAAAATATACAAACTACTAAATTACCTAAAATTGCTAAAAATTGAAAAATTTGTTGTTTACAAATTTGCATTATTGCCCCGAACATCCATTCCCAGCATCGTCTGCTCTCGCTTCAAACTCAGAACTGATCCCTTATTTTACCCCTTTCTTGCCCCTTCAGTTTTTTCTCAAAATCAGATAAAATTTATTACCAATTAGCCAAAACTATTAAAAATCAGATCCAGAAGGCCATTTTACAAACAAAGTTTTTTAAACCACTTTGTAAACAATTCTGAGATCAGAATACGTTGACTCGTTTAAAGTATTCTTCTGAACCATAGAGCTTTTCGGGGTCTTCGTATTTACTTCTTTTAAATATTTTTCTTTTATCTATTCGAAAAGATATTTTATTAATAAAATATAAATATTGCATTCGATTAATCTTGTTAGAAAATTGTTAAAACGTGAGAAAGATATTGGAATATGGTTCCTCTGGGACCGAGAATTCGAACGCACGAGGGCGCGAGAGCTGGCGGTCTTTCTACACCATCCGCGCTCTGGCATGAATACGAGGGCGCCAACCGGCTGTTTACGATCAGATAATTTCAAAAAAATAACCCACAAGGAATTATCCAAGCAAATT